>WNWU01011393.1:0-20172 GCA_012654045.1 Ptyas mucosa | reverse complement strand
ATGAAGAGAAGAGGAGATAAGAAGCAAAGCAGGAGGGAGACCAGGAGGATGTAGGAGAGGTCCCGGTTGTTGGCTTTGACAAGGGGAGTTTCTCGGTATTTAATGAAGATGATTAAAACAAGGTCTGTGATTAAGAACAAGAATAGGGCAAAAGAGACCAGGATAATGCCCAGATGTTCTTCATAAGACAGGAAGGTTATAACTTTGGGGATACATTGGATTCTGTCCACATTTGGATATTCATCATCTGGACACTTGGTGCATTTTTGTGCATCTGAGAAAGTCAAAACAATATTTCAATATACTGTTTTTTTTAATATATATATTTCAAGAAATACTTTTTCTGGATGACAGCTGTTACCAGGGGCATTTTCCAAGAAGCATTTCTTAACTATTTCATTAAAAAGAGCATAAGAAGGATATTTTTTTTTCTTAAAAAATGTAGCTAGGTATATGAAGTTGAGGAAAGTTCTGGGATGTTAATTATTTCCTGTGTAATGTGTAGAATCTTCATAGGAACCTACATTATTAGAGGTTAATAATGAATCATGTAATCTTTTTAGGCAAACATCCTGAGTCCTGCCACATGGCAGTTAATATCCTGGACTTGGAGGATACCTACAGTATCCTGTAACATCTGGAAGCCATATGGACTGAAGGGGAAACTTCCTATCAGTGAGAGAAATTAACCAGTGGAACAGCTGGCCTCCAGAAGTTGTGGGTGCTTCAACACTGGGCGTTTTTAAGAAGAGACTGGACAGTCACTTGTCTGAAATGGTATAGGGTCTCCTGCTTAAGACCTCCAAAGTCCCTTCTACTGTATTCTGATTGCTTGTCTGATTGCTTGATCTACATGACTGGCAGACTATTTGTGTAATGAGTTCCCCCCATAACTATTCACACCACCAGATTATGGACAAGTGACACCTTCTCAGTGATCCTCAAGGGGAGGATCCAATATACACTGGATTGCAAGGTCTTTCAGAAGGTGGACCTGAAACAATTGATCAGGTTTCAAAGAACTCAGATTTTCCTAGAAAGGTGAATTTAGCAGCACATATCCAAACTAAAACGCAGAAGAGATATTTCCTCTGCTGTTAGTAAAACTTGCCCAGTCTGCCACCCCCTCCTCCCATCTCTTTCCCAGCCCCTCCTTCCAAGTCTTTTTGATTTTCTTCTGTTTAGATAAGAAATTGTGCAGATTAAAAATAAAAAACCCAGGTGAGCTTCAATCTGTCTTTTAACTTGCACTTTCATGAAACTGTTCTGGAGGGATCCAGTTCCACAAAACCTCCCATTTTCCTCTCTGTGATCCACCTTCCTGAGTGGAGAAGGTCCCCTCCGGACAAGGAACGCAGTCATAGCAGCAAACTGGCTCTCCTTCTCGAGCCCTCTTGACAAATCCAGGACGACAACTTTCCACACATTTGGACTGAGGCAGGGACTGAGCAGAAAAAGAAGGAATGCCAAAGAAAATACATTAGGACTCTCCGTCCATGGAAAATGGGGGGAGAAATGGAGGGAGGCAAGTAGCCCCTAGTCTTCACTGAGGTAAATATGAAACCTCTGACCCCTTCTAAACAGATGCAGGAGGTAAAACAACTGGCAGATTCTTCATTTAGTTCCTCCCTTTTTCTTTTGGAATTAAACATTACAATGAAGTACTTTTCTACTTCCATTAGAATTCCATTCGTTTTTTTTTAATGTAGAGTAAAACTATGATGAAGAAAGAAACCTCTGACCAGTAAGATCTTGAAAGGTTTCCATGAAACATGGCAAAGCCACTCCACTTAGGTCCCGTCTGTTGAAGAGCTTCCATGAGATGACACCACCTGGCGTGGGAGGCCAACCACCCTGGAGACTCTAAGCTTTGCCCACTTGAAATGGGACCTCAGGCTTTGGAAAACAGAGAAAAGACACCAACATTTCTCTCACCTTATTGAGCAACTTTAGCCATGAAAGAGTATCTTGGTAGATAATAAGTTTCTGTCTTTCTAAATACGCCAGAATCTCTCTCCTGACATCCTCCTTGGGGAGAACCAAGGAGGCCTGGATGGCCAGATCTGCCTTTATCTCTCCATTTTGGTCCAAGTACAGTTTCCCCTCAGAAATATTCCAAAATTCATTCTTCTCCAGAAAGGGATGAAACTGGAATGGGAACATCCAGGAATTTGAAAAACTTTGTTTCTTATCCCACATTGAATCTTTCTTCTACCATTGTCTAATCTCCAAATATTCTTAATCAGGATACAAATACTCTCATTATCTTCATAAGTGAATGAGAAAGTTTGAGAAAAATTTGTCCATCATATACTGACAAAATATAGAGAAAATATAATTGACACAATTGGTCAATTATAGGGAACATTCTAGAGCAGTGATGGCTAACCTTTTTGCCATTGCGTGCCAAAAGCGGGGGGAGTGCGGTGGGGTCACATGCACGCATGCCCACATCCATAATTCTATGCGCCCCCCCGGTGTTCCTCCCCCCCGCTTTTGGCACGTGATGGTCCGGTAGGCCCGTTTTTGCTCTCCCCAGGCTCCAGAGCCTTTCTAGGAGCCTGAGGAGGGCAAAAACAGCCTGCCCCAC
Source organism: Ptyas mucosa (assembly GCA_012654045.1). Lineage (NCBI taxonomy): Eukaryota > Metazoa > Chordata > Lepidosauria > Squamata > Colubridae > Ptyas > Ptyas mucosa. Next base: position 17,582 of record WNWU01011393.1, on the reverse strand, counting down.
CTCCCCCAGAGGCCCTCCGGAGGCCGGAAACTGTGTTTCCTGACTTCTGGTGGGCCCAGAAGGCCCGAAAATCAGCACACACACGAGTGTCGGGGCTGAGCTCACGTGCCCACTGATATGGCTCCACGTGCCACCTGTGGCACTCGTGCCATTGGTTCGCCATCACGGTTCTAGAGCAGATGACAAAATGAACAGAGAAAGAAAAAAGATTATTCATAAACTCTTTGAAAACAAGAGGTTGATTCCCAGAAAGCATGGGTTGATCAAGAAGAAAGTTGTCAAGCTAATCTTCTCCCTGGTCATCCTGAGGGAAAACACCTCCAGATGTGCTAATTCTACCTGATTGTAATGCAACATTAACAACATTTTGCAGATCCGAAAGAACAAATCTCCCACCAACTATTTTCCCAGCCTGAAAAGTTAGCCAGGATCCTTTCTGAGTTTCTTTCTCTCCCATTATGCAGCTGCAGGATTTTCCCCTCTTCTCCGATCCTTCCCTAGGCAGCCTCTCTTCCCCTCATCCCAAAAGTCATTCTCACACTTCATTACACTTCCTAAATAGATTATGGGAACTCTGGTGACATCACTGGATTTCAGTAAAGGACTCTGTAAGATCCGGCCTCACCTCCTCATTCAGGAAAGTACAGACTCTTGAAACTTGGCCTTTCAAAAGGAACCTTTTATTGGAAAAGAGTGGTGGAAGGATGGAATCAAAGCAGGCTCTGAGGGCCCTCAGGCAATACAGTTAGAATAAGGGAAAGTAGAAACCCTCCCAACAGTCCAGTGGGGATTCAGCCAATGCGCAGGTGTGAAGATGTTATTGTACCGGATGCTCTGAGAAAGTGATAAGGGAACTTTCCCAGGATCATCTTCCGACACATGGCCCTCCCTCCCCTTACACTCCCCAAAAGATGAGAAAATGCCAGGCCGCTTAGGCATCAGGCTAAAGGCTATGAATCAATGGGCTGCAGGATACAAGAAACATGGGGGGAGGAAATGGGTAGAAGGTAAAGTAAAAAATATAAATGTAATCCAGGGTCCGCTCCTTCCCCCAAAGAATGGCAGATTCACGGATCTGACAGACTCACAAACAGTTGTGTGATGTGATTAGAAACCTGAGGGATGGTATGATAACTAAGTAGATAAAAACTGTCTTCAAAATGATACACAAATAAATTTTAACACTTTTAAATCTTTCCTAGGAAACCTGAAGGTGATGGATAACAATTTGCCATTGCTCATCAATTTTTCTATGTTGTCATTAATATGGTAATTAATACAATCTTAGAATAAGCTAATTTGATGTGATTTAAAGAATATAAAGTCTTTCAACTTACAAGCCTTACTTGAAACTTCATTTTAAAAGTTTGATAAAATAAGGGACTTCCGCTGTTGCCGTTAGCCGTCGCTGACGGTCTTTTGAAGACCGCCAGCCCGATCGCCCGTAAAAGAGCCGTTTCGGCAACTGAAACGGCTCGAAAAACTCCGAGACTCGGGGGGCTTGTGAGGAGAGCCGGCGGCTGCAGGTAGAGTCCCCTGTGAGACCCCCAGAAAGCTTTCTCTGCTTCTGGGGAGTTAACAGGGTGGGACTCCCTATCCACCCCGCTGAAGCTCCGGACGACTGGGAAACTCTGCTTCAAAGCAGAGCAAGACAGCGCGGCAGCATTACCAACAACAACGAAAAATAAGGAAGATCTCAAACTTCTCACTAAACAGCAAGTATTGGAAGCTTTTTGGACTATTTTAAAGAGTTCTTAAAGTGAAAGTAATCTGGCTCTGAGAAAGGGGAAAAAAATGGCGCTTGCTTTCAGTGGAGAACAGCTGAAAGCGAAAGTAATCTGATCAGTGTATCCGGCTACATTTTAAAGTAACAAATCCGGCTGGAAGAGGCAGAAAAGTATCCAAAAATAAAATAAAATAAAAATACTAATTGACTTTTATAGACCTGATTGAATCTGGAGAACTTTTTGGGAAAAGTTGCTAGAGTTTGTGGAAAAGGAAGATCTTTAAGAGGTAAAATGGCAACAAAGCAACCGGGGGGGGGGCTCCCCCACACATAAACAGAAACAGCCTCAAACAGCGCAGTTGCAATCTCAGACAAAGGAAGAAAGTCAATATGACCTTATTATTAAAGAAATTCAAAGATCAGAGAAGGAGGTTAAAGGAATGGTTCAAGAGATATATGATGCAGTTAAACAAGATATTCAAACAGTGGTTAAAGGCCTGTCTGAGGTAGTTTTGCAGATTGATAAAAAAGTGGAGAATCTTGCCTCAGAGATGGAGACCAAATTTAGAGCTTCTGATTCAAGAATGACAGAAATTGAAGAAGTTACACAAAAAATGCAAAATGAGATTACTATGATGCAATTTCGATCAATGGAATATGCTATTAGACTGAGAGGTGTAAAAGAGAACACCAGGGAGGATCTCAGGAAAATTTGTGCAGAGGCTTTGGCAGTCATGTTGAAAGTGGAACCAGGCGTGGTTTTGTGCAAGATGGACAAGATCTACAGAGTTAATTCTTGTGTGGCGGTACAAAGACAACTGCCTAGAGATGTGGTTGTATACTTTACAGACAGAAGAATGAGAAATGAAATCTTGCAAAATTCCTTTGTTACAACAGTTCAAGTTGATGGAAGTGAGATTGGAGTTTTTAAAGAATTACCACCCAAAATGTTAAGAGATAGAAAGGATTTTGGATTTTTGGTGGCAGAATTGAAAAGACAGAACATACAATTCAGGTGGGATGCGCCAATAGGCTGCGAGGAGTGAGATACCGCCTTAACACTATTGAAAAAGCAGAAGAATTTTATTATAACGTTTTGAAAGCGGGCTCTCCTCCTCCACGCACATCTTCACCAATAGATAAGGAAGTTCAACTACAAGCTGAGATTGATCAAGAAACAGAAGCACAAATAAGACAGTTGCAAAGGGAGGCAAGAGAGTCAATGGGAGCAGTAGGTGGAGTTGTGGTTGACCCTTTTGCACCATTTGAAGCTTCTCCTTTGGAAGAAATGTCTAAAACCATCACAGAGGAGGCGATGGCTTTGGAAGTAACAACATCCAAAATGGAAGAGCAACGTATAACCAGAGCAATGTCTAAACAAATGAAGCAACAGCAGCAAGAATATATTAAGCCACAGCGTGAAAAAAGAACCAAAGATAAGCAGCAAGCTGAAGTCATGGGAGGAGCTAAACCGAAGATTGCTACCGTAGGAGAGAATCTTCAACAATTGCTCTCAAAACTTCAGACAGGGTCAAATGGCACTTAAATTTTTGTCTTGGAATGTTAACGGACTGAATTCTCCGCAAAAAAGAAGGAAGATATTTCACTATTTGAGACAATTTCATAATGATGTTATTTGCTTACAGGAGACTCATGTAAAATTGCAAGATCAGAAATACTTGATAAATTCAAAATTGGGAATGCAATTTGTTGCTTCAAATTTAGAAAAGAAGAATGGAGTGGTGATATATATAAACAAGAGATTTGTAGCTAAAACTATAGAAGTAGATAAAGATGGAAGATATATTGCAATTGAAGTTATTACAGATGGTGGACCAATCTTGTTGGTCGGAATATATGCTCCAAATCAACAGCAGGAAAATTTTTACAAGTTGCTTCATTTAAAAATTCTCGATTGGGATTATTCAAACATTATAATAATGGGCGACTGGAATGGAGTAATCCAACCTAGATTGGATAAAAAAACTACGGCCAAAATAGGGAATAAACTACCACAAGCTTTTTTCGAACTGAAAGAGGATTTGGAATTGAAAGACATTTGGAGAATTCGAAACCCAAATGAACTGGACTTTACTTTTTACTCAGACAGGCATAAATCCTTTTCCAGAATAGACTTTTTTCTCTTAACTTCTAACTTACTTCCTAAAGTAAAGAAAATAAAGATATTTCCTAGGACTTTGACTGACCACAGTCCGGTCTGGATGGAATTCGAGATGGGCAAAAGAGAAAGAAGATCCTGGAGAGTAAATGAGAATCTATTTAGATATGAAAAAAATATAATTGAATTTAAAAAGCATTTAAAGGAGTTTTTTAAATTTAACCTGAATAAAGGTACCCCTATTGAAACAGTTTGGGACGCAAGTAAAGCATATATGCGGGGAGTACTAATTCAAATGAACTCTAAACACAGGCAGAATCAGCAGAAGAAAAGACTACAACTGGAATCTGAGATAAAAAAGAAAGAACAACAACTGATACAAAAACCAACAGATGGAAAATTGCAAATGGCTATAAAACTTTTGAAGGATCAATTTCAAATGCTTATAGCAGACCAAACAGCAACTAACTTACAATTTGCAAAGCATAATACTTTTTCCAATGCTAATAAACCGGGCAGGTGGCTGGCGTATACTTTGAGGAAACAAGCATCGACACGAATTATTGATAGTACTGAATATGCTGATAAAGAAGTTTATCAACAAGATCTAATTAAAAAAGCCTTTTTGGAATATTATACTAAGTTATACACTAAAGATGATATACAGAATATTACTATAGATGAATACTTAGAAAACAAGAGAGTTTCAAAAATTTCAACGACTCAAAAGAAAAGTTTGGAACAATTGATAACAGTGGAGGAGATCAGTTTTGCTATAAAACAATTAAAAACAGCTAAAGCTCCAGGGACGGACGGCTTAACTGCAATTTATTATAAAACTTTACAAGAAGAAATGACTGAGCATCTTAAAGACTTATTTCGTAATATACAACTAGGAGGTAAGATACCTTCCTCATGGAAAACAGCTTTTGTTTCATTGATTCCGAAAGAAGAATCAGGTCTTAAGAAACCAGAAAATTATAGACCAATATCTTTACTAAACACAGACTATAAAATTTTTGCAAAAGTACTAGCCAACAGATTGATGCCAGTTATTCAAAAGATAATTCATTATGACCAAGCAGGATTTATTGAAGGCAGATATATGAAGGAGAATGTTAGGCAAGTTATAGACTTAATGGACTATCTAGATAAGAATAAACAGATCTCTGCAGTGCTGGGTTTTTTGGATGTGGAAAAAGCCTTTGATCGAGTGAATTGGAACTTTATAATTAAGACTTTGGAAAAAATGGACTTGGGGGAGCGGTTTATACAAGCGATTGGTGCAATTTATCAAGAACAATATGCACAACTTATTATTAATGGATGTTTAACATCGAATTTCAACATACAAAAAGGCACCAGACAAGGTTGTCCATTATCCCCGCTATTATTTATTCTAACTTTAGAAGTCTTACTTAATGCAATACGGGATTCGAACTCCTTGACTGGAATAGCTATAAGGCAAGAGGACTACAGAACTAAGGCATTTGCAGATGATCTGGTTGTTACCCTATCACAACCTATGAACTCAATAATCCAGATGAAAAATATCATAGAAGATTATGGCATGGTATCTGGTTTTAGGTTGAATCAGAAGAAAACTAAAATGATTGTTAAAAATCTGACAGAGAGCAAAAAAAAGGAACTGCAAAGAATGGCAGGTTTTGAGATTGTTTCAAAGGTCAAATATTTAGGAGTACAAATCACAGACTCCAATGCTAAACTGTTTCAAAATAACTATGAGGTTCTGTGGCAAAAGATACAAAAAGATATGCAAAACTGGAAGAAACTGCAGTTATCACTGCTTGGAAGAATATCAGCAGTAAAGATGAATGTTTTACTTAGACTTATCTTTTTATTTCAAATGATACCGGTGCTTAAATCAGATAAACCATTGCTAGAATGGCAAAAAGGACTGAATAAATTCATTTGGAATGATAAAAAACCAAGAGTCAAACTGAAAATAATGCAAGATACTCGTGAGAGAGGTGGTCTCAAACTCCCAAACCTTCGACTATATTATGAAGCAACTGCATTGATACAATTAAGTGATTGGTTTGGGAAAACTAAGACTGATTTGTTGAATATAGAAAGTCATGACCTGGTTTGGGGTTGGCATGCATACCTATTTTATGATAACAAAGTGGACAAAGTGTTCAATAGTCATTTACTCAGAAATGCCTTGTTGAGAGTCTGGAGAAGGCTGGAGAATCCGAACTAATTGGGATTATAAGATTCCGTTTTGGCTGGATCTTGCTGATACCATGTGGAATACAAATATTAAGTCACTTGGGGGTTTTTTATATAAAGAGTTACTTTACTTTGAAGAGGGCAGGTGGCGATTGAAGACTTTGGATATGCTGTTGGAAGAAGGGAAATCGTTGACTTGGTTGCAGTATAATCAATTACAGATGAGATGGAAAGAAGATCAACAAACTGGTTTAATGGAATATGAAGTAGAATTGGTTGAACAGATAAAGCGGACAGGTCCAATGCATATTAAGAGAGTTTATAATGTTCTGTTAGAAAGAGACTCAGAAAATGAGCTAGTTAAAGACTGTATGATTAAATGGGCACAAAATTTTTCTCAACCAGTTATGATGGAAACATGGGAAAAAATATGGGTTCAGAACGTTAAATTCACACAGTCACAAAATTTACGAGAAAATTTTTATAAAATGTTTTATAGATGGCATTTAGACCCCAAGAAATTGTCTTGCATGTACCCTAATGTGCAGCCAAAATGTTGGAGATGTGATTGTTTAGATGCTACATATTATCACATCTGGTGGACTTGCAGGAAAGTGAGGGCTTTTTGGATAAAAATCTGGTGGGTTATGCAAAATGTTTTAAAGAAAAAAAATACAATTTTCTCCGCAATTTTTTCTACTGGGTATAGTTAAAGACTTTACACTGGGTGAAACTAAATTGATTTTGTATATGGTGACAGCAGCTAGGTTGTTGATTGCCCAACATTGGAAGAGTGATGTTTTACCGACTGTTGACCAATGGACCCAGAAGATGGCTGGATTTGCAAAAATGGCAAAGGTTTCAGCTTTTTTAAAAGACGAGACGCATGAGAAGTATATACAGGAATGGAAATTATGGATTGAGTATGTACAGAATAAGTATCAGACTAGAAAATATTATATCGCTTTTAGCTGAGATGATTATGTTAGTATGTTAGTAAATATAGAAAAAAAGATATGGAAGATTGAATAACATATATATTGTTTGGGAATACTAACATTGCATATAATGGAAGTCAAGGGGGGGGAAGAGTGAGGAGGGGGAGGGTTAGGGTGGGGATGGGATGGAATTATATATTGTTTTTATATGCATCTTATAATGTTGGGTTAGGGAGGGGGGGGAAAAGGGGGGGAAATTTGTATTGGTAAAACTTTTTCAATAAAAAAAAAGTTTGATAAAATAACAGTTGTTTTAAATGAAAGATGATAATCAGAAGCAAGCAATAATTATTGAATTGGATGGGTTGGATGGATGGATGAATGGATGGATGGACTAAATTTGCTGCTGGCATCCCTGAAGGAGGAATCTGGTTTGAAGGCAGGCTGCTTGGAGATGGCTGGAGAGCCATGGACCCTGAAGACTCAAAGTGGACAGAACGGATGACTGAAGAAATGGATTCTTTCAAGAAGATTGAGGGAATGGACTTAAACTAAACTGGAAAACAAGTCTTAAGAGTTGTCGTCTTTCAATTTACAGGAGGTCCTGTGACTTTGGGGAATGGAAAGCAGTTGTTGGGAAAGAGCCTAATTAAAATTTTAACGAAATGCATTATTATTAAGAAAGAAACAAAGGTGTTTAACCCTGGACAGATTCTGGATGGATCAGAGATGATGATTGTGGTGGTCTGTGGTAGATAAGAAGCTCCTGTAAATTTTCTGTGAGTTAAATACAATAGCAGATAACAGATAATTTTGAAGTTTTGAAATTTAACTTTATTGTTGGATTGCCTTTTAACTCAGTTTTTTATATACAGCAGATAGATGACAGGTCAAGTAGTTGCAAATAGATGTGTAGTTTATAACTGTGGGCCTATTTTGCAAGGGGGAGAAACTATTATTGCTGTATTGTATTCAACTGGGGGGACAATATGCAAGTTTTTGTCTGTTTTTAAATGCAAAAAAATATTTTGTCTAGTTTTGTTTTGTCTTTGTAATTGTTTTATTTTCCAAAACTTGTATTTTACCTTTTTGAATAAAATAAAATTTAATAAGAGGAATATCAAGTTTCCAGAAACAATATTTATCATTAAGACACAGAGAAGGGTGCATGAGTAAAAAGCAATAGAAAAAATCTGAGTTTTAACAACTAGGACTTGACTAACAACAGAGTCTTTGGAGGAGATGGAAGCAGCCGGTTTGACCGAGACACATGGTCATCCGGAGGCCTCCGTCCCTCACACGGAGCATCGCTGGAGAGGTTCCAGCTGCTTCTTTGTTGGCTGTTAGTTAATGCTGCCTATCTCCTATTTATATTTGATTCTCACTCTTTGCACTTCCTCAGTTTCTCTGTGTCCTTTTCTTCCAATGAAACACCCAGATCCACCCCAGGCTCCCTTTCACTGGAGGAGAAGAGGGGGGTTTAGCTGCCTGTTGACCTGCACACAGACCCACCTGCAGTGGGGATGGAACAAAGGGGAAATTCCACCATGCTCATCACAAACCCACAAATACAGGAATTCATTTAAGAAAGAATACAGCATTTTCAAATGAGCAGAGTTTAATATAAAAATGCCATAGTATCTACTCTTTGGAACCATTATTCCCTGAGTAACTGAATTGGACAGATCTGTTGAGTTGGTTCCCCTCCTTCTCCTCTGGATTCCTCCTCCAAAGGATCTAAGATTAATGGATCCATATTGGGACCCCCATACCTGCCAAGGCTGCAGCCTTGGAGACCCCAAGGTCTTTTCTCCCTCCTTCCTTCCCCTCCTTCTCGATCTGGAGGAATAAGCGGCATTCAAGGCCTGGGCCAGAGTCTTCATGAGACTGTAATAGTGATAGTTATTTGGGATCTTTATTCTGTTCCTTTTCTCCTGGGTCTCCAGGGGGGCTTTCTGGGTGCATCTTCTGCGGCCTTTGACGGAAGAGATGTTCTTTGAAAGGGAACAGCAGAAATAAAAATCTTGAAACTGGTTTTCCATAAAGAAATCGGGTTCAAAGGAAGAATCCATTGGCCTTTCTTTTCCCAGATAACCAAAGCTCCAAATACTATGGATGTATTTGAGAAGTCTATGCTTCTCCATTGAAAACCCTGCAAAACTTGTGAAGATCCAGACTTTCCCTTCAATGGGTCCTGGCAGACGCATAAATGTTAAATGGAAAGGAAGAATTCTCTCCCAAATGGAATCATGTTGTATGAAGTGAACAAAGACGTTGACTTGTCTCCACTTAGAGAGGGAATCCCTGAGGTACGCTGTATATCCAGTTGTTGAGAACACTTGTGAAATAACCACACAGATTCCATTCCTGACAAGCACAGGAGGAAAAATCCTCATGAAATTCTCTCCATTTTCCGTGTCTGAAGCAAAGAGGCCAATCAGGGTCCATCTGAAATGGAGGAGCAGCTGGACAATTGCTGGGTACTGGAATCCTTCTTTGGGATTCATCTGGTGGAAAAAAGGGAATTTCCTTTTATCACTCAGAGCCTCTGAAACAATTGTATGACTGATCTGAAAAAGCAATGAATAATGCTGTTATATTTGGGGTCAGATCAAGTCCAAAACATTCAATTTTAATAAATCCAACCTGGTTCTCATGAATGTATTAGAATAGTTTGTTAATTAGACATTATTTAAAATATTAAAGACAGAATATTAGCAAGATTGCATCATAATAATGGAAAATTCTAAGCAAGTTAAAAAAACAATAAAAAGGTAAATCATATTACTGTATCACCCCTACAATTGATCACAATTAGATTAACACGTGCAAATGCCAACTGGAGTATTCTATTCCAATAAAGGGCCTATTATAATTTTCGAGGATTGCTGCATCTTTTTTTGCTTCTCTATCCCAGATTCTTTCTGGAGGAAATTTTTAAACTTCTTCCTCCAGTTATACAAGAAACAGGCAGACCTCAAAGCCTAATAAGATTTGTCAGTTGCATAATCCAAGTTTGGTCTTTTTTTTTTTATTGAAAAAGTTTTACAAATACAAATTTTTCCCTTTCCCCCCCCCCACCCTAACCCAACATTATAAAATACATATAAAAACAATATATAATTCCATCCCATCCCCGCCCTAACCCTCCCTCTCCTCCCTCTTCCCTCCCGCCCTTGACTTCCATTATATGCAATGCTAATATTCCCAAACAATATATATGTTATTCAACCTTCCATATCTTTTTTTTTCTATATTTACTAACATAATCATCAATCCTTCTCAGCTAAAAGCGACATAATATTTTCTAGTCTGATACTTATTCTGTACATACTCAATCCATAATTTCCATTCCTGTATATACTTCTCATGCGTCTGATCTTTTAAAAAACCTGAAATCTTCGCCATTTCTGCAAATCCAGCCATCTTCTGGGTCCATTGGTCAACAGTCGGTAAGATATCACTCTTCCAATATTGGGCAATCAACAACCTAGCTGCTGTCACCATATACAAAATCAGAAACAGGCAGACCTCAAAGCCTAATAAGATTTGTCAGTTGCATAATCCAAGTTTGGTCTTTAATTGAAGTTTTCTCTGTTCCAACAGCCACAATTTTCAGAGTCTGTCAGTTTCCATAGATTACATTTTATGTGAATGCCCATATTTTCTGACTTTAGACAAAGCAGAAATTGTGTAAATTCCCAAATCAGCTCTGAGGGCAGCAGCTGGAGTCCTATTGTCCACCCCAAGATCCTCCTCAGAGGCTGAGATTGGGTTGGTTCTGCTGGTGGTTTCTCTCTGAAGCCCCAAACATCAGATGGATGTAAGAACATGGGGGAAAACTGGGCCTCAGATACTTTAATCATTGGGGCTGAGGAAGCTGGAGAGCTGTGAGGTTTTCATTTAAGCACCACTTTCCCTCCTGCCCTTTCTCTAACTGAGCTCTTTGGATGATGAGGGAGCCAAGATTCAGGCTCAGAGAAAACAACCCCAGGTAAGGAAAGGTGTTACTTGCTCTAATGGCTGACCATCTATGGCTATGATTTCATTTCACAAAGACATAAGTTTTGAACTTGCTTTATAAATTATCAGATAATTATTAAGACAAAACAATCCAAGTCTATACAATCCAATGTGTAAGTATGATAATATCACATTATCTGTATAAATCAGTGTATTCCAATAGGAATTTAGCAGGCTAAACATGTGTACCTATAACAGAACTTATAACAGAATAAAAGAGTTGGAAGGGATCTTGGAGGTATAAAAATATTGACATTTTTGCTAATATGGAGAAAAGCAACTCTTAAATTCCATGGAGAAGACATGATTGCATCTATTGCTCACCCACCACTACCCACCCCTCACTTTACCAGAAGGAGAAAAACACACACAAACCTGAGGGACTTTGTAGATGCCTCCTAACGTTGACATCTGGATGGAGATCTCCCTCTTGGTTCCATCAAGAAGAACCAGAAGGTTCTCCTTCCTTCCACAGCTGTAGTTGGGGACATTGGCTTCTCCAGTGGAGAGCATGTCCAGCAAGACATCTGAAGTGTGGAAAGTGCTCCAATAGTTGTCATGGATGTTGTAGCCAAGTGTGAGGTTGTGGAAAAGATGGGAATTCTTTTTGACTATTTGCATGTTGAAAATGTATAGTAAGCAATAAACAAAATTGTAAGAAGTCCTATTGAAAAATAAGTTGTTATAATCAACAGCCACAACAAATACTTTTGTTATATATATAATATATAAAATCGTCCACAAGCCTACTGAGCCTTAAACCCGCATTGATCCAAAAGCAATGATCAGTTACACAAATATGGAAATGGGCTGAGGTACAGCAAGTACAACTGATTCCACCACTACTTTAAGTAAAACTCATTATTCAAGTGATAAATTGAGGATTGAACAGAAAGAGGAAAATAATCTGCAGGCCTTTCAGCTTTTTTTCAGACCCCTTTTTGAGTCTCTTTCACAAAATCAGACCAAAGAGAGAAGCCATGGAAATCAAAATCATTCAGGAAATCCTATATATCCCCAATATAGGAATAAATGAAAAATAAAAAACAGAAAAGAAAGAGAGTGATAGAATGGAGGGACTCTAACTCCATCACCCTGAATGACTTACAAATCATGGAAAACAAACTGAAGAGAAGGAGCCACGTTGAAAAGCAACTTTGTATGCAATATGTCCTCTCCACTGAAGACTAAACCAATGAGATGGTCTCCTGGGCTGTAAAAGCTCCATGGCTTGTTTCCATCCTGGTTCTCCAAACTCAGCGGGCATTTCATTCTCAGCTTCCCAGAGACTGGATGGGACAAAAGCAGCATCAGAAGCAGAAGCAGGAGGTCCATCATTCATGGGGTGAATCAATGAATCCCTTTCCTGTTTCGAAAGAAGAATTAGAAGAATCAAAGGACTCTCACAAGGTGGAACATCCAGTTGCTTTTTCTCAACACAGAGAAACACTCAGCTTCACCTGGAAAGGAGAGAGATGTACATTCAAGAGCAGAGACTCTGCCTGTCCCAAAACTCCATATTTCTCTGTCCAAAGTCTCCCCTGGAGGATTCGGCCAAACAGCAGAGCTGAAACTTTTACCATAATTCTCCCTCTCAGGAGGGATCCCTGGATAATTCAGCTAGTTCTTGGATTCAAAGGTTGTTGGGAAATTCTCTGGAGGGAAATGAAAAGGAAATAATCTCCATGTGTTTCATAATAACAGGGGCAGAGATGGAATTAAATCGGTCATCTAGGATTGAGAGTTTTGGGAGCTCCATGCAGGGAATACATGGCACCTGTGGCTGAAGGAACAAATAAATCTGATATTTGTTTGCATAGTGATGAAAGACAAAACTCTGGGGGTCAATTAATGCCGGAGCATGTCAGAGATCTGAAATAGCTGCCAGCTGAGTTGGAACCAAAATTTATTTTATTTTGAAAGCTAATGCTCAAGGGCATCACACAAAAAGGCTGATGCAATAGTGTGGCCAGACTCCTAGAACAAAATCAAACTTAATGAAAAACTAGTTTTTCGAACTTTGCAGAGTTTAAAAAAAAAATCAGAGGGAGAGAGAGACATTAGAAAAAAACAAATGAAAAGAGATGGAGAAATCAAGGCTTCCTCTCACCCAATGTGGGGAGGGGAAGGGGTGGGAGGGAGGCAGGGGAGCTCAGGACCCTCGTGTTGCAGATGGAAAGCTGATCTTCAAAATCCAACTTCCATCTTCAGAGACCTGGGAATGCAGAAGCCCATATCCCATGTTCCCCTACCACCCTTTCCCATGCACAGGCCAAACAAGGGGGATATTTCAGGGATGCCAGACAGGCCTCTGCCCAGCTGAGTGGGGAGCCCTTCTTGGGAGAAGGAAGCCGGGGAGCCTCATGGTGGGGAAAAGGAAGCAGATTTGCAAAATCTTCCTCCAGGTTCCATCTTCTGAGTCCTGGGGGGGGGGGAGACCATATCCCATGTTGCTCAGCCACCTCTTTCCATGCATGGGGCACTCAGAGGGGAAAGCAAAGCCCAGACCCATGGACAAAGCCCAGGATGGCCAGGAAGGAGGAGGGGATCTGGGGCATTCCTGGGAAGAGACTAACCTGATTTATGGGTCCCAGGGTTGAATGTTGGAGGGACGCAGCCCCCGGGGTTTCTCCAGCCTCTCTTGGGCTCCGTGTCTTTCCAGGAGAGGCTCCTGTGGGGGAGAAGCCATGCAGGGCTGGGTCTTCCAAGGGGGATCCAGTGTTGCCTCTTCATTGCAGCCTTTTCTGGGGAAGGGGCTTAAGTCCCCTCCCTCTGCAATTCTGGGAGCTTTTGCCTCTTTCTCATCCCCCCCCAAAGCTCTGAATTTTGCTCTTTATTTGACCCCCCCCCTTTGGCTTGGCTCCTTCAGCCTCTTCTCCATCAGGCTGAGGGCAGGGAAGCTCCCAGGCAACCGTCTCTTCCCCATCTTTGATTGGCTACAGCAGTGGTTCTCAACCTTCCTAATGCCGCGACCCTTTAATACAGTTCCTCATGTTGTGGTGACCCCCAACCATAAAATTATTTTCGTTGCTACTTCATAGCTGTCATTTTTTACTACCTGTTCTGTGGGCGTGGCTTATTTTGTGGGCGTGGCTTGGAAGTCATGTGACTGTGTGGCCATGGCTATGTGTATAGGGACTACTCAGAGGGCTGAAAAAGTCATTTCTGACAGGTCCTTGCACTTTTGACTGGTCCTCACACTTATGACCATCCTCACATTTATGCAGGTGCAGCATTCTTAACAACCATGTCAGTCATTTCACAACTGCTTCTCTTCACCATGGTGATAAGATAGGGCAAAAAACGTAAAATGTGAGGACAGTCGTAAGTTCGAGGACTGGTCAAAAGTGCGAGGACCAATCAAAAATTACTTTTTCAGCCCTCTGAGTAGTCCATGTGCATAAAAGGATACAGCAATAGAGAGGGATGAAGGAAGGGAAGGGAAATTAAGGTAGGAGTGAGGGGAAGAGAGGGAGGAAGAGAGGAGGAGAAGGAGAAAGGAAGAGGAAGTAGGGAGGAGGAGAAGAGGGAGGGAAGAGAAAGTAAGAAGGAAAGAAAAGAGAGAGGTGGTAGGTTTGAGGAGAAAGATTGCTGTACAATAAAAAAGATGAAAGGGAAGAAAACCAACCCCAAGCAAATATAAAGATATTAAGATAAAGAATGAATTGTTAAACTTTAAATAATAAAAGAGAACAAATATGAATAAATAGCAATAATTAGAAACACCCATACAAAAATACAATGTATTTTCTTTGAACAGAGTATTTGGCCAGTTCACAAATTTAAACAGTGTTTAGTCATTTCAATTAAATTTACAATTTCTATATTTCCTTTTTGCCATATTTATTCCTCATCTATTTTTTTAAAAAACCAATATTACCTTCATCCTCATCTCTAATCTTAATCAAATTCAATTTTTCACTTCTATATTATACCCCTTCGCATTGTCATCTATTTTTATATCCATCCTCACATTGGTTAATTAAGTAATTATGTAATACAGTTGTTTAATACAAATTCAACATTTTGACATAAATCAATTAGTTATATAACTGCCTTTTTGTATATTAATCAATATGAACATGAATATCCCAATTTCATGCAATCCAATTTCTTACAAATCAATTAATTATATTTACCAATAATAATAAAAAACCAAATAATTTCCCCCATATATTCCTCCAAACCACAATTTAAACATTTCTGCTTTCAACACAAGATACAATTAATAGTATCTCAATTATTACAATTCCCTAATTAAATAGAGCTTTTTTTCTTTTGTGTTTTAAAATCTTGAAGCTCCTCTTTTGCCCTAAATTTCCCATTGTTTGCAGTTTTGCACCTACCTTTTTTGGTGAGGAAAAAGAAAAAGAAATCTCTCCGTGCCTCATTTTGTCAGGTTGCAGCAAAGATCCTGCTTTACTTTCAGTTTCAGTTTCAGCTTTTTCAGCATAGCTAGGGGGAAAAAAATCTGCTCCAGCAATTTACCTCTTTGCAGCTAGCTAGCAACAGAGCCCTCTGCAAAACAGCTGAGAGCAAATCAACTGAGAGTCGGAGGCTGATCAAATCAATTTATGGTAATTAACCTATGCTGAAGCTGAAAGGGGCTGTTTTTTCTATTTTTGCAGGCACTGGTCAACTCATTTGTTTTCTTTCAACACTGATCAGCTGTAGGGCGGCCCTTTGAAGCCCCCGGCAAGAATATAAACAGTTTTTTTCCCTCTAGCCATCAGCTGGGACTCAGGAGGCAGCAATAGATTGGGAGTGAGCGGGGTAAGCGAACAGCGACCGGCCATCCAACAGAAGCAGAGGGTGAGGGTGAGTGAAGGTGTGGGGGGGGGGTGAGAAAGGGCTTTGGCGACCCCTGTGAAATGGCCCTTCGACCCCCAAAGGGTTCACGACTCCCAGGTTGAGAACCGCTGCTCTAGACTTTATTAAATGGAAAAGTACTTTATTGTAATGTTAAGTTCTGAAAGCAAAAGGGAGGAACTAAAGGAAGAATCTGCCAGTTATTATACCTCCTGCATCTGTTTAGAAGTAGTCAAAGGTTTCTATTTACTTCGGTGAAGACCAGAGGCTACTTGTCTCCATCCATTTCTGCCTCCATTTTCCATGGATGGAGAATCCTAACATATTTCCTTTGGCATTCCTTGTTTTTCTGCTCAGTCGCTGCCTCAGTCCAAATGTGTGGAAAGTTGCCATCCTGGATTTGTCAAGAGGGCTCGAGAAGGAGAGCCAGTTTGCTGCTATGACTGCGTTCCTTGTACGGAGGGGACCTTCTCCACTCAGGAAGGTGGGTCACACTGAGGAAAATGGGAGGCTTTGTGGAACTGGATCCAAATTAAAAAATAGATTGAACCTCACCTGTTTTTTTTATTTTTAACCTGCACAATTTCTTAACTAAAAGGAAGTAAATCAAAAAGACTTGGAAGGAGGGGCTGGGAAAGAGATGGGAGGAGAGGGTGGCAGATTGGGCAAGCTTTACTAACAGCAGAGGAAACATCTCTTCTACTTTTTAGTTGGATATGTGCTGCTAAATTCACCTTTCTAGGAATAGAAAGTTCTTTGAAACTTGATGAATTATTTTAGGTTCACCTTCTGAAAGACCTTTCAATCCATTGTATATTAAATCCTCCCCTTGAGGATCACTGAGAAGGTGTCACAGTTATGGGGGGAACTCATTACACAAATAGTCTGCCAGTCATGTAGATCAATCAATCAATCAATCAATCAATCAGAAAAGAGCTGGAAGAGACTTTGGAGGTCTTCTAGTCCAGCCACCTCTTCAACCAGGAGACCCTATACCATTTCAGACAAGTGTTTATCCAGTCTCTTCTTAAAACCTCCAATGTTGAAGCACCCACAACTTCTGGAGGCCAGCTGTTCCACTGGTTAATTGCTCTCACTGATAGAAAGTTTCTCCTTAATTCCAGGTTGCTTCCAGATGTTACAGGATACTGTAGGTATCCTCCAAGTCCAGGACATTAACTGCCATGTGGCAGGACTCAGGATGTTTGCCTAAAAAGATTATATGATTCATTATTTACCTCTAATAATACCTGTATAGGTTCCTATGAAGATTCTACACATTACACAGGAAATAATTAACATTCTATGACTTCCCTCACCTTCATATACCTAGCTACATTTTTTAATTAAAAAAATCCTTCTTATGCTCTTTTTAATGAAATAGTTAAGAAATATGTTTTGGAAAATGCCCCTGGTAACAGCTGTTAACCAAAAAAAGGTTTTCTTGCAGGAGAAAAGGACAGAATATTAAAGATATATTGTTTTTTTTTGCTTTCTCAGATACAAAAAAATGCACCAAGTGTCCAGATGATAAATACCCAAATGAGAACAGAGTCCAATGTATCCCCAAAGTCATAACCTTCCTGTCTTATGAAGAACATCTGGGCATCATCCTGGTCTCTTTTGCTCTACTCTTCTTCCTAACCACAGGCCTTGTTTTAATCATCTTCATTAAATACCGAGAAACTCCCATTGTAAAAGCCAACAACCGGGACCTCTCCTACATTCTCCTGGTCTCCCTCCTGCTTTGCTTCTTATCTCCTCTTCTCTTCAT
>WNWU01011388.1:115961-146372 GCA_012654045.1 Ptyas mucosa | reverse complement strand
ACCTGATTTTGAGGAACACCCCCTGGAGAAAGGAGAAGCAATTTTTTAAAGAGATCCTGGAAGCAAGGGGTTTGCCTTGAAATTGGTCTGTTCAAACCTGTGAAGTGTATGCACTAACTCAAGCTTTATGTATCTTAAAAAAAAAAGATGAAAAATAAAAAACATTTTTGAAAGGGCTAATAGATCATTGAAAGCAATTATTACCAAACTTTGCTTAGAAGCCCACTTGCCATGGCTTCAAGTTTTTTTTTCCTATGGCCTTGTACATTTTTAGAACTTCCTCACGAACTAAATACCAGCTGTCTCCTTTTGAACATCTGTATGGTAGGCCCCCTGCCTTGTGTAGACACCACCTTCAAGGCTGGCCAGGTCTAGTTCAAAGAGGGGGGAGTGGAAGCAAGGAGATTACTTTTGCAGTTACAACAGCACAACAATCTTGTCAACCAACTGAGGCGTTATATGCAAGAATGTAGACCCCCCCTATTACAACTGCAGGTCACGATTACAAACCAGTTAAGACCTTAGAAGGAAAATCCTGTGTCCACTGGACAAGGTTGAAACCCGCAGATCCGGGTGACCCTGTCACCTACCAAGGGACAAAAACTGACAAGCCATGGGTGCTGAAATTCAAGAAGAATGCACCCTGCTGAGTCCAACCGGCTACGGACTCTCAATGCACAGTGGTGATCCGGTGGCCTTGCTGAACCACCCTGGAAGCTGGTTCCCAGCGCACGGCCGAAGCTCGGAACAAAGGCAGACAACATTCCATGACACTAATTTGTAATGTAAAACCCATTAACAGTGATAGAATCCAGTGAGCAATTATTAAAAACACTCATGTTTGAGGAAGATTGGGTGTGGGGACTCTGGGCAGCTACTATCCTAGCTCTACTATTGGTATTGTATTATATATAAGGACCATTTCTGTGGGAAGCCTAGGACTGAGGTTGATACTGCTCTTTCCCAAGTTACACATATCCCTAACCCTCTTCCTGACATGGTGAATTTGTAAAATAAGGGTGTTGTGATATTAAGGCCCTGTGTGTATGTGTGTGTGGAAAGGAAGTGATTATGTTTTTCTTACACATGACTAGTCAACATGCATCAGTATAATCAACTCTTGCAACCCATATGAGAACTGAGACAACATACACACACACAAAATACTTATTTGGAAGCAGCTAAACCCACCACAAACTCTCCATTTGCAGCATCTGCTCCAGATGGAAAGCAAGAGATGGAGATTCAAATCATTCTCTTCTCTAGGAACATGATTTCATTATGTTTTTTATGGCTTTGGATGTTTTTAGCAAAGGGTCTACTAAGTGATAATATCTTGAACAGTAGTTCCCAATGTTGTGTCAGTGTCCAAGAAATCCCCTTGTCCCTGCGGAAGGATTTGAAGATGTCAAGAATCCCAGGGGACCTAGCAGCATCAGAACACTGAATAGGGACACTTTGGGTCAAGTCCATTCCCTCCAACAACGTGGCATCAGAAGGTGGAGTGGGTACCTTAGTCCTAAACCAACTCCTAGACCTGGGGTCAAGAGTTTGACAATCTTGGTAAAGGGGGGAATAGAACAAAGAGAGAACGGACCCCTGCAACAATTAAAGAAAGGGAACTACATGTCAAGGATACTGGAATTAGGTCAAAGTTTCGTTAATCAGTCTGATTCTGCCTTGGGTCAAAACTGCTGGTTGTGTTTGTCTGCTAGTCCTTCATCTGTGTGGGGTGTGGGGTGTGGGGTACCCCAGACCGCAAACCAGCTCATGGGCAAAAGCACTGGGATTGAAATAAAGCCGACAAAGGAGCCTTGAATAAATATATAATTTAATTTAAAATACTTAAAAAGACACTGTGCCTTTAAAAACCACATTAAAAGCAAAGTCTTATCTGGTTATGTGAAGCCAGGCTATCTCCCTAGATTCCTCTCCACAATACCAAAAACAGTTCACAAGAAACAGAGGTTAATACAAAGGTGGACGTCTTTGGCGTCCACACATCATCAAAGCAAACGACAGGCAGCAGCGTAGACTTCACAATAAAAAGTCACCTGAGAATAAAAGCAGTTCAAGCACCAACGTGGCTTGAGGGTCTGTGTGGAGAAGAATTTCCAGCACAACCTAACCGTTGGCTTGTGTGCTTAAAAACAGCAAAAACACAAGCATCTGTGGGAGTATCTCAGCAGCCGGCATCTGGAGTCCTTATCTGCATCTCCTCCCTTCTACAGCATCATGCTGGGCTCTGCAATCTTCTTCCAGCAGTAAACACTAGCTGGATCAGGCCTGACCGGTTGTCAAGGCCCAAGTAGCAAGCCGAAAGGTCCTTGCTTATATTGTGAGCAAACCTGCAATTATCTAGGGCGGGGAAGGCTTGCAGGTAATTGCTTACAGCAGATGGGTTGATTGAGGCCATACCTCTTTTGTGGCTAATCATGTAGCCGCAGCAACCCTGAAAATACTCGTGACAATCTGTCTCTTACTGTATACTCTCATATACGGGTCAACACTGAGAAACACACTTTCAAGCAGCACACTTTCAAGCAGCATCTCTCCATCGTTTAGATCTGGTAGGTTTATCTCTATTAATTCAAAGTCACTCTTCTTAGGAAGCCCTTCAAAATGCTTATTTAGAATCCAAGCCTTTGCCCTCACCATTGTCCACAACCTGCATTTTATCATGCTGTTCCAGTTGAGCAAGATCTCTGGGAAAGGACAAAAGCTACCCTAGTCCTTAAAAGGGATATTAAAAACAAAGCAGCAACATCAAAGGCAAGAAAGAAACCAACACAGTGAGAGGAAAAGCTTTATTTGCAGACCACCCTTCTGCCCCTCCTTTCTCAGGCTTTCAGCCGAGAGGGAAAAAAAATGGTTTAAAACGAACTGCCGCAGCCTGCCCGCCCCCCCTTCTCTCCTCCAAAGGAGGGGGGTTAACCCTTTGCGTTTCTCTCTCTAACCTCCTTCCACATCCTCAACACACAAGCATTCACAGATATCAGTCCGGACATCTCACACACGCACATTCACATTTGTACTGCAATCAGACTTTTTCTGAAAACCAATTTCACATACAAAAAATTTCATTCACTACTTCCTTCATGCAAACCAATCATAATTATTTCAGGGAGCTCTTTTTTATAAGCCAATGAGCCCCATTTTCTAAATAACTTTTTATGTACTTGTTATTAGAAAATTTTATTCTTCCTGCAGGTTTGGAAATGATTATATACATACATTCATACCATCAAACATTTCCAGACCTGTGGAGGTTGTTTTTGTTGTTTTGTTTTAATTTTATTTCCTTGGGCAACCTATAGCTTATTCTTAAAGCAGTGGGAGAACTCAGAGAGCAGTTTAAATCATAAATATGATTGTGGGCCCTAACTACTTTCCGTTTCTCCCAGCTTCAAGTCAAGATGTTCACTTAATTTGCAGGCTGACCAGACATATCACAATCAATTCTACCTGCTATTATTATAGATGTATGTCCAGAAATTTTGTAACAAATCACACCAAATTGATCAAGTCAAATTATATGAGTCTTCCCATTTAGACAGGTTTTACTTTTTTTTTCTTTTTAAATTACCTGCTAAAGCCCAGGTGGGAAGAACAATAAACAATTTCTTCTTTCTTCTTAATATGAACTTTGTAGGATTCTACTAGTCTGGCCAAAAAAAATATCTGGGCTCTCATCTTTTTCTTGGAGTATAGTGGCGGTTTTGGCATAATTAACAGGACCTTTTGCTGCCTCTCATAAAACGTTTATGCATAAGAAGCGGCAGGCATCTAATAGAGTCTTGTGTTGGTATCATTAGGATTCCAATTTGGATCTACTTCTGCAACTGCTGTGGCTTTTTTTTTTTTTGCACTGTATTTCCATTACATGGATACATTGGGTTAAGACCTTTTCCTTAGCTATTTTGAATTTTTCTCGGTCCTCCAGGGAGAGTAAGGTGTTTAATAATTGCTGGATGTCTCCCCATGTGGATCTATGAGTTTGCATTATTGTACTGAATAGATCCACTATTTCATTGGGCTTCTTGCTAAACGTGCCATAATGTTGTTTCCAATTAAGTAGATCTGTAGTTGTGAAAAACTGATATTGGAACAAGGGACAAATAATGGGCTGTCCCTGGGCATCAGTTCCATGACTCAAAAGTTCCCTTAAGGGGGGGCAGATTTTCTGCCTTCTTCAATCTCGTCTGGCTTCGAGTTCGAGAACTAATGGGTTTAGATTCTTCTTCTGTTTCTTCTTCCTCATCCTCCTGACTGAAAACTTTGTTTCTAACTATCTTTCTTTTGGTTTTATTTTTCTCTTGCATCAAACACACTTTCACACATTTCATCTGACATTTCTTAAGCCAAAGGGGAAACTGCTTTCTGATTGATCTGTCACTGATCTCACTAAAAGCACTCTTCTAACCTAAATTGTAACAGTGTCCTGGGGACACGTTTACCCAACCCTTCCTAACAGCACTACGGCCGACTCAGGATACCGGAAAGTTCCAACGGCTATCTCTGAGAACTGCGACCGTTTAACCACCCCCACAATTCTAACAAGAGACTTAGGACGACGCCTCGTCTCCTAGGAGGATGATCAGGCCCCCTCTTCACCGCAAAGTCGGTGGCTATCCCTTTTACATATACTCACTCTGCCGGCTTCTTCCTTCTTGGCCCCTTGTTGAAGTTTCTGGGTCTGGCTGACCTTTTGGATCCTTGACTTGGTCTGCTCCTGGCAGCGGGTTTACGGCACCTCCTCACTGAAAAGGTTCTTGTAGACTTCAAAGGAGTCCTAATGGTCGACCAGTGAACTTTTCCTTGGGAAGGCGTCGATCCCCGCTGGGGCAGCTGTCAGGCAGAACAAACGTCTTTGTTCCTTAGTCCCTTCGTGCAAGTCGCCAGAAAATGTTATGGAATGATGGGACCAAACAACATTCCGGATCAGCCAGAGACAGATTTATTATTGCGCAAGGTTCAGAGCAGATTCATACCTGAAAGTCTGAACAACCAAGAGATTTGACACAACTGCTTATATATGTTTTCAAGACAAAGGAGTTGGTGATCTAATACATTTTCCATATATGGTAAAATTACATTTGGTATCAAATACATGAGCTCATACATTTATTCCATATATGGCTAACATACATTTATTATAAAATAACGGACAGTTCCTCATTACTAAACCATTAGCTTCTAGTTTATAAGATTATTTTCAGCTGGATCACTTTCCTAACTTCTGTAAGTACTAATGGAGTTTTTACTGCTGTCCTTAGGTGATAATTAACTCTTTGCCCCATACATGTCTTTTGTGTGGATGACAGTGAGCCTTTTCAGACATTCTCTATATGGTTGTCCTTCCGTGACAGCTAGGACTCATCAGAAGATATATTACCAATAATGGGGTTTAACTGCCTTTAATATACTTTCCAGCAAACATGTTTCTCTTAAACCAGCACATTTTCTTTCTTACAATACTGTGAATAAAGAGGGTCCTTCAGTGGTCATCTAGCTGAACCCGCATCATTTACATTAATATTGCTGTTTCCAATTAAGCAGATCTGTCTAAAACCTCCCTTAAAGGGGGCCAGAGTTTCTGCCTTCTTAAGATTTGTCTGGCTTCGAGTACGGGAGCTGACAGGTTTTTCTTGTTCCGTGTCTTTCTTTTCTCCCTCGGACTTAACCTCCCTTTTAAGTTGCAAATGTTTTCTCAGTGGCTGAATAGAACTTGAGAGCGTTGGATAAGGAATTTGTCTTGGGGGCTATAGGAGGAGAGGGAGCGTAGGGAGGAGGACGGTTTATTTTTTTCTTCCTCTTCCAGGCTCAAAACCTTAGCTTTAATTGTTCGTTTACTGAACTTAGATGTTTCTTTCATCATACACACTTTTACACATTCCAACTGACTTTTCCTAAGCCACTTGGGTCTTGCGTTTTGAATGTTCTTCCATTGGTCTATGTACGGGAACTGTTCCCATCTACCTTCCTGTGTAATGATCCTGATGCACTTTTGAAATTATTATGGGAACCAAGGAACCCTCTTCTAACCACCTTACGCCCAAGGTTGACTATTCATTAACACAAAAGTGTTTCTCATGGAATCCAAGGAACCCTGTTCAGGCCCACCTTACGCCCAAGGTTGGCCATTCATTGACACAAAAGTGTTTCAAGGTGTCGGGATTACACGGAGGACCATCATATTACACTGAAAGCAAGGGTTTAACCACCCACACAGCCTAACAGGGAGACTCAAACTCCCAACAGGAGACTTGAACTCCTTACTGGAGACTTTCAGGATGCCACCTTGTCTCCTAGGGGGGTGATCAGGCCCCCTCTTCCACCTCAAAGTAGGTGGGCTCCCCTTTTTACATATACGCTGCCGGCTTTTCTTGCTTCTTGGCCACTTGTTGAAATTTCTGTGTCTGGTCTGCCCTTTTGTGGGTCCTTGGCTGAGCTGCTTCTCCAGCAAGCGTACGGCAATCTCTCACCGAAGGATTCTATTGACTACAATGAAGTCTGAATGCCGGCTAGTGAATCCTCGTTGGGAAAATGTCGCTTCTTGCCGGGGCAACACGCCTAGACAGAAAATTCTCTGCCTCTCAAAATCCAAAGTCCCATCTGCCAGGGTGCCAAAAATGTTATGGAATGAAGAGATTGAGAAACATCCCAAAGGGCAAACAGAATCAGAGTTCATTGCGCAATAGGTTCAGAGTCCAATTCGTACCTGGAAGTCTGAACAACCTATGATCCTTAGACCACAATCTTTATACAATTTTAAACAAAGGATTCTGTGACCTCAGCCGTTTTAATTGCTAAAAACATTTGTTACAAGAAATGACATCTTCCTGATTACGAAGTTCTTACATGTCTTGCCAAACAATCATAACTCTTCTGAAGATTATCGGACCATGTATTCAATATTATCTTTGTTGAATGAGACTCACTGTCTTATTTTGGCATCCTTGACATTTATAACCTTCAAACAGTATATTACCCAAGATATCGCTCCTCCTGACAAGCGAGAGGCCCTTGTTACAGAATGTTGCTTATACAGAGGAATTTGGCTGGCTCTTTTACTTATCCACTGGATACATTTGGAAATGAATACTAGAAAGATGTCCAGTGGTCATTTAGTAGGTCCCGCATTTCCTACTTTAATTTAGCCCCCTGGAGTGAAGGGAATTCAAGATACTTCTTAGGCAGGAGGGGGGGGGGATAAGGCTCTGATCAAAAGGTGGAACATATGTTTTGACGAATGCCAGATACTTTATAGACCCCAATAACAGTATATTATTATTATTATTATTATTATTATTATTATTATTAATTAATTAATTAAATTTGTATACCGCCCTTCTCCTGCTGGACTCAGGGCGGTGCACAGCCAAGTAAAAACATACAATACAAAATTGAAAAGAAATATAAAAGAATTATATATTATGAGCAAAGATTTTTAAATCTACCAATTAAAACCCATTTTATAATTAAAATCTAATATCTCAGAAAAGGGGGAGGGGTTACGCCAGCCGTGCTTGCTGAAAAAGAAGAGTTTTTAGGGCATGGCGAAAAACCCGGAGATCTGATATCCTCCGAATCTCCAGGGGCAAATCGTTCCAGAGGGCAGGTTCCAGGAAGTTAGTCAATGTGGCATATTTGTGTTACAACTTCAAAGGCATAATATATGTATGTGTTCTAGGAAACAAATATTTACAGCATGCAGGTATACAAAGACATCATATATCATACAGTTGTGATCAAAATTATTCAACCCCCACTGAAATTGAGTGTTTTGGCCAGTTTGACATTGATTTTGATCATTCAGTCATCTTGCTTACATTTACATCAAAGAGGCACTTGTAGGTCAGACAAATATAACATAATATTTATAATGAAATAACCACAAATGTCGTTTCTGTGCTCACATCATTATCAGTTTTATTCAACCCCCAAGTGACATTCAATCTTAGTACTTAGTACAACATCCTTTTACAGTTATAACAGCTTTTAAACGTGAAGCATAGCTTGACACAAGTGTCTTGCAGCGATCTACGGGTATCTTCGCCCATTCTTCATGGGCAAAAGCCTCCAGTTCAGTCACATTCTTAGGCTTGCGCACTGCAACTGCTTTCTTTAAGTCCCACCAGAGGTTCTCAATCGGATTTAAGTCTAGTGACTGCGATGGCGACTCCAAAATGTTCCAGCCTTTCCTCTGCAACCATGCTCTAGTGGACTTGGAGGTATGCTTGGGATCATTGTCCTGTTGAAAGGTCCAACGTCTCCCAAGCCTCAGGTTTGTGACGGACTGCATCACATTTTCATCCAATATCTCCGGGTACTGAAGAGAATTCATGGTACCTTGCACATGCTGAAGCTTCCCTGTACCTGCAGAAGCAAAACAGCCCCAAAGCATGATTGACCCTCCGCCATGCTTCACAGTAGGCAAGGTGTTCTTTTCTTCATAGGCCTTGTTCTTCCTCCTCCAAACATAGTGTTGATCCATGGGCCCAAACAGTTCTAATTTTGTTTCATCAGTCCACAGAACTATCCCACAACTTTTGTGGTTTGTCCACATGACTTTTGGCATACTGCAGTCGACTCTTCTTATTCTTTGGAGACAGCAAGGGTGTGCGCCTGGGAGTTCTGGCATGGAGGCCTTCATTACGCAGTGTGCGCCTTATTGTCTGAGCTGAAACTTCAGTACCCACATCTGACAAATCTTTTCTCAGTTCCTCAGCAGTCACACGGGGACTTTTCTCCACTCTACGCTTCAGGTAGCGCACAGCAGTCGAAGTCAGCATCTTCTTTCTGCCACGACCAGGTAGCGTTTCAACAGTGCCCTTTGCTTTGAATTTGTGAATGATGCTTCCTATGGTGTCTCTTGGTATGTTTAACATCTTTGCAATCTTCTTATAGCCATTGCCCTTCCTGTGAAGAAAAATCACCTCTTCTCTTGTCTTCCTGGACCATTCTCTTGCCTTCACCATGTTTGTAACCACACCAGTAAATGTCTAGAAGGAGCTGAGTATCACAGTCATTTTAAAGCTGCCTAATTGGTGCTTATTATGCTTGATTGCTGCTCGGTGACATCCACAGGTGTTTTCAATACCTGATCGAAAACACCTGAATGAACCTCTGTTCTTCAGAGTGGTAGTCTTTAAGGGGTTGAATAATTGTGTCAATGAAGAAACCACAAAAGAAACATTTACTACTGTATTACAAAAACAATTGATGTCATTTTAGTTGCATTTGGTTCTGTAAAACGTCCTTGTAGGATTTCATTCTGAATACAATTACAAATGTACACTATAGTCCCTAAACCCCTTTACAGCATTGGGGGTTGAATAATTTTGGTCACAACTGTACATATATATGTTTCAGGAAACAAATAACAAGTTTCTACTAGTTCTAGTATTTCAGTGTATCTATTTCCTTACAGTGAGTACCTCTAAATTTTAATTTTAAAGCATGGAAAAGCGTGGGAAATGTGTGTATGCCTGCATGTGTGTGAGTAAGAGTGTTGCTGAAAAATAAAGGAGATGAATTTCGAGATCAGAAAAAGCTTTTATTTTGGCCAGAAGGTTCAGACATGCATTCTGTTTACATTCTGAACAACGTGTTGATTCAGACATACATCTTTATAGTCTTCTAAAGTAGCAAAAACAGGAAGTATCTGAGATCTGCCTCTTTAGCTAGCCCTCTCCCTTATTGCTTTAGGCAGGAAGCTGATTCATGCTTATCCATGTGGGGTAACTCTGCAACTGTCTCTTTGCCTGCGGTTTGACTTCTTGAACTTTGCAACGGTAGAATAGTGAGTTAACCCTGCGGTTTGACTTTTTGAACCCAGCATCTGTCTCTTAGTTAAAGGACCTTAGTTAAAGGACTTTTAGAGATCATTCAGGCTGACCCCGTATTATTTCACTCTTATATTCAATTTCACTTTACGTCCTACTTTATTCCCCCCTTTAAAACTCTATTTTACTTAGTTACAATTAAGTCTTACCTATTACAGAGCTTAAATCAGTAAAGCAAGTATATAATATTTAGCATAACATAATCACTTCAGGATAAGATACATAATAATGCAAAGGAAAAGACAAGTAATACATATGATTTTCAAATCTTATTCTCTGAAGCGCTTTCTCTAATTACCCAGTTGAGAGTTTTACATATGTTCCTGCATCAGAAACTTCATTTTCATCAAAGAGATCAGGGTCAATTTTACGGTCTATAAGGCTTTCCATCAAAATCAACTCTTTCTTAACTTTTATCTCCTTTACTGTTCTCATAGCTAGTTGTCTGAACAGAGGTATTGCACAAGGAATAAAGGCCAGGCCTGTCACAACAGTAATAACATCTGTCTAATCCAGCCAGGCCCAGGCAACAAAGAAAACCACATTTCTGTTGCTTGTAACTTCTGACCCATTTTGGATGCCTGGTCCCATAAATCCTTGGCAATCTCTCTGACCACACCTGACTTGGGGAAAAGATGTACCAAAGTGCATGTTCCAGTCCAGTTTGTAGGTAAACACAAATACACATTTTTCCCATATAAGAAGAAAACTCCATTTTCCCCTACACACACACCAATATTCATGGAAAAGGCATGGGCCCGTTGGTTTTTCTCATTAGTCCAGACCCCCAAAGTCCCTGCCACTAGCATGCCAGTCAGTGGCTGCAATGGGACTTCTAGTGTAGGGTCCTTTTGCTTATCTCTGAGAATTGTGCCTTCAAAAAGATAATGGGAGCTTGTATTTCCAAGGGGAAGTAGGACACATAAGCCTGTGCTGGACCTAAGGGAGACATGTGGTGGTATTGAGAAAGTGACCTTCTGTTGAAATAAATAGTGGGCATAAGGAGAAATGCCACTAGTTAGTTTTACATCCATAAGTGTCATTCTAGGGTCAAAGTGTATTTCTGATGGACATTGTTCTCCCGTCAGGGATCCTACAGGAATACCTGGTTCCTGATGTCACTTTACACACAAGGAGAGTGACCCTAGGATTTCCACACCAATGGCTATAGGGCCAACAATGGGGAGATGGCTCATCCTCAGCCTTTTGAAGGCGTTATAAAAGTCTCCTTGCAATTTGGCCAATGCTGTTTTGGTTCTCCATCTAATATCTTTCTCAAGGACTATTGTGGCCCTGGTCCTTACCCAAAGTTCTGGCTCAACTGGAACAGCATTGTAAGATGAAGGACAAGCAGACAAACACAACCAGCATTTTGGACCTAGGGCAGGGTCAGACTGATTAACTAGGCTTTGACTCAATTCCAATATTCTGAACATGTAGTTCCCTTTTCTCAATTGTTGCAGGGGTCCATTCTCCCTTCGTTCTACCCCACTCTGTTCTGGGATTGTCAGACGCTTGTCTTTAGGTTTTGGAGTTGGCTTAGGTTCAGGATTCCGACCCCACCTATTGATGATACGTTGTTGGCAGGAGTGGACCTGTTCCAAAGTGTTCACACCTTGTGACCTGTTCCTGCCCTGTTCTTTGGGGTTCTCAACTTCCCTGGATCCTTCCTCAAGGGCAAGAGGGGGGGGTCACTCGGGCATTCTCACAACATTGGGAGCTACTGTTCAGGGTGTTATTACTCATTAGGCCCTTTGCCAATAATAGCCAACGTCACAATAAATTCATAATTGTCTCCTACACAGGACCTTTCCAATCACAATTCCCTTAATCTACAAAATCACCACATCAGGAAGAAGGTTAAGGTTATATGTGACTTGGGAAAAGGCAATATCAATCATAGGTATCTCACAGAACCACCCTTTATTTGCTCACTCCCTGGCTTCTTCAAACATAAATATCTACAGGAGTTTCGTACTGCTCTCTGTCACAGTCAATGATTTTAGGTTCAGCACCTATCTTTCTGGGGAGAAGGTGATTCCAGCAAAATGAATATCCAATACAGCAATTCACAAAGCAAGAGACAGTGTAGCTATGGCTATATATGTTTACTTCTAACAAATAGAATGTTGTCTTTCTCCTCCAATCTTCAGCCGTACGTGGAGGGTCAGCTTCCGGTGTGACACCAGTAAGGCCTCTTCTGCCCCATATGTTGCCTGCCCGCTGCCAGTAGGACAGTTATAGGGGGCGCTTCTTCAAGCGTACCACTAGGGTTCGGGCCTGGTCCTGGTCTGCCTCCCAATATTCCTCAGCTGCGGACTTAACTCGAGTCCAGTGAATCCAAGACTTGGATTCCAACATTTTTACTGCAAGTGGGGAACACATGACCACAGTATACGGGCCCTTCCACCTAGGCATTAAAACTTTTTTTCTTTCCAGTGTTTTACCCATACAATCCTCCAAATCACAATTTAATCATTTCTACTTTCATCACAATATAAATTTTAAAAATATTTCAATTGTTACAATTTCCCTAATTAAATTTAGAAATGTTTTAGCTGTTATCCAAGCTACAATCCTTTTTACTTTCACCACCATATACCATTAAAGGTATTTCAATTGTTACAGTTTATACTTATTCATATTTCTTAAAAAAAGAAAAACTTATCATTGTCTAGATTTCAAAATACAAAGACAAATACTCCAATTATTATTCATTTCATTTTTACAATCATGTTTTCCCATTTATTTACTACTATTTGAATATTATAACTAGAGGTGGTCAAAAATGGTGGGCTAAGGGACACATAATATTGTTGGTTTTCTTGTATTTGCTTATTTAATTCTCCCACCATCTGATTCACCCACGAGGTTCTTATCTGGCTTAGGTCTCCTATATGATTTTCAAGTATTTCAAAAGGAGATATTCTAATTCCTTTACGTGGAGTACATCGCACAGACCAAAGTGCTAGTGGTAATGCACCCACCCACTTAAGGTGATTTTCAAGGCACACCTTTGTCACCTTTTCTCTTATAGTCCAGTTCATTCTTTCAGCCTTTTCATTTAAAAGCAAATAATTTCTGACTATCCTTTCTTTCATGTCTGCTTGGTGGTAAGGCTGGTCAGTCAAGCTTGGGAAGGTCTGCTCCACTCTGGTTACTGTGATGACCTGCATACAGTTGTGTTCAATTTCAGAACCGGTGCTTACAAGAGAGTGGCTGGGTTAAAGCATTTGTTTGTTGCAGGGTCACTCGTGGGTTCTGAGTGAGGAGAGCTTGATGCTTGTAAATTCTGAGGTTTGTCAGCCATAAATGGCCCTTTGTCTCTAAAACTCCTTGAATCGCATGGCTGGTGTAAATGGTTCTGCAATTCGACAGACAGCTTCCTTCCTCGCATGTCCTGGTGGGTTATCTTCTGCCCATAACTCCGGTACTTCAAACTCCTGCCAGGTATTGGGGATTTGAGCCTCTTGAGCCATATTTCTTGCCATATTTCATCTGGGGGGTGCCTCATTATTAATGGTTGTTGGCTGCCCAAAGGTTAATTTATTAGCTTCCGCTGCTCCTAAAATTCTCGCAACTCTCTCCTATTAGTTGACATCTTGTCTTCTTCAAAGGACAGAATAGCTCCCATCTCACATAGGATGTCATGACCCAGGAGGGAAACTGGACACTCAGGCATATAGAGAATCTGGTGTTCTATATTTCTTCCATCTAGGGAACATTTCAGGGGTTTCAGCATGGGGTGACGATTTATGAAGCCATTAACCCCTTGGATATTTACTACATCATTAGAAAAGGGAGCCAACAGCTTTGTAATTACAGATCTAGATGCCCCTGTGTCTACTAAGAAGGTTACATTATTCCCCCCTATTTTCATTCGGACCAAGGGTTCAGGGGGGGCTTAACTGAACCTTGGTCCCCTTCAGTCTTCAGGCCTCTCATCTACTGCGGCCAGGCCTATGGCTTCCTTTACAGAATGCCTTTGCAACTTTTCTTCAAATGCAGATTGAGCTCACTAGGCTGAGAAAGCAACTTGTCTAAAACAACATACGCACAAACCTTGCAAAGATGATTCAAACATGCTGCCCTGGGCCCCTTTATTGCAGGGCGGTCTTCTTAGCTAACACAAGAACTGTCTATCCTCTTTCTGTCCTTTTACTGCTGAGTAGAATACTTTAACTCAATGAAATCCAAATGGAATTTGGGATGCAAAGAGAAGGAAAGCAAGTTTTGTCACTTTTGTGGCTAAGCAAAGGTCTCAATTAAATGCAAACAAAGTCTTTTTATAAGTTGTGCGCAGAGAAGAGATGCATTTTCACTCAAACAGAATGTCCATCAATGCTCCAAGAGAAAGAAAGGGAGGGTCCCTTCTTGGAAACTGTTGGTCTAATATAGCCTGGAGGTTTCCCCCGTCTGTGGGTTTTAAAATCTTACCAATGGCACTACTTAATCTCTCTCTTCACCATTAAGGAGAGTGGTCATCAACTGTTCCAAGTCCTGCCAGGTAGGATTGTGGGTCTTGTTGGAAGGAAAAAAGAAGCCTTTCCCTTTAAGGATTGTTGGAAGGCAGAGCTTCCTTTTTCTTGAATTCCAAACTCCTGGCTGGGAGATTACTTCGAAATGATTGGAGGTCAGCTGCTTGAGAGCAGAATTAGTTTATTGTTTATAGGAATTGCAGGCAAGAAACAATTACAAGCACAGCATTCCGAGGCCTGTTTGAGTGTAAGAAAAACCCTTTTTATATCCTAAAGGGTCTTTTGATTTTTCTATGTGACCCTTTAAAGTCTTTTGAAATACTTTTGGTTTGGCGTGTGAATCCTTTGATTTGTATGTGTGATTGTTTTATGGTGTTTAAATCCTGCTTTTTGTTTTGTTTTGTTTTTGTGATTGGGTTCTTCCATCCTGGATCTGGCAGATAAGTCCCCAAAATCTTTTAATACTTTTTCTCTCTTACTGTGAACAACTGTACTTTTAGTTTCCAACCCAGCAGGAAAAACTCCCTGTAAATGTTGAATCTTTTCCATCAAAGTCTGAAGTTTAGTTTTATTCTTGCCCTTGCTTTCTTCTAAATCCAATTTTTTACTTTTAAAAGAGAAGTATTTTTTTTTAAAAAAATTGATTTATATGCCACCCTTCTCCGGAGACTCAGGGCGGCTTACAATGCGTTAAGCAATAGTCTTCATACTTTTGTATATATTTATACAAAGTCAGTTTATTGCCCCCACAATCTGGGTCCTCATTCTACCTACCTTTGAAAGGATGGAAGGCTGAGTCTGTGAGAATTGTTCAAGGATCGAGCCCAATAAATCAAACATACGAGAGAGTATGATGATAATTGTTATTTATTCATTTGTATCTTTTCCTTGCAGGTCAAAGGCTCAACTGCCCTCTGGACCGCATGGTGGATCCTTAAGTACCCAGGAGGCGGAGCAAAAGGTAAGGAGTGGTCAATGGGTGAGGTGGTCCCTGGGTAGTTAACCCTTACAACACTGAGTCCACGGGTCAGGCATTAACACCTAACAAATCCCCCTCTAAATGACTGACTGTGGGCGTACATGACATTTGACCATTACATTTTACATTGAGAGAAGTGATACCTAGTTTGGTTGTTAGGTATGTGTGTTGCTTACTTGACAGCGGTTTTGTTAGTATGTCAGCGGTTTGTTCTTTTGTCTCACAATGCAATACTTTTATGAACCCGATATGGGAGAGCTGCCTCACATGTTTATGCTTAATATCAATATGCCTTGACCTTTGTCCCACGGCATCAGCTTTGGCTATTTCAATTGCGGCTTTGTTGTCTTCATGTATATGTATAGGGTAAGTGGGTTCGGCCCAGATGTTGGTTAGTAGGTCATCAAACCATACCAAGTTGTTAGCGGCCTTTGATAAACATATGTATTCGGCTTCTGTAGTTGATGTGGCCACTAGATTTTGCTTACCAGTGTACCAGTGTACGGGGCTGTTATTTAGAAAAAATATGTACCCTGAAGTACTTTTTCTGCTTTTTGCGTCCCCCGCCCAATCTGCGTCCGCGTAACAAGTTAACACTGGTTTGTTAGTACGATCTGGTTCTAGACATAAAAATGCATCGGTACTGTATTTTAAATACTTAAGTAATCTTTTTATGGCATCCCAGTGATAAGTGGTAGGTTTGCCAACGTGTCTGGATAGAAGGTTGACAGTTAATGCAATGTCGGGCCTAGTCCAATTTGATATATACAATAAGGAGCCTATTATGGATCTGTATAATGTGTCGTCCTTGAAAGGTTCAGATTCGTCATGCATACCTTTTAGGAAGTCTGGCTGCATAGGTGTTTCACAGGGTTTTGCATCAAACATGTTGCATTTATGTAATAATTCCAATATTTTTTCTTTTTGGGATAGTTTGAAACCCTTGCTAGTTTTAGTGATTTGTACTCCCAGGTACTTATCAACTTTCCCCAATGTCTTTAATGAGAAGTGTTTTCCTAATTCATTGGCGAAGGCCTCGCATTTGCTGGTTTGGTCACTGATATACAATATATCGTCGACATACACAAGAACATATTCAACAGAGTTACCCATTTTCTTGATAAAGAAACAATTGTCCGCCGAGGTGGCTTTGAAACCCATTGATCTTAATGTTTTGGACAAACACTCATACCATCTTTTACCGGATTGTTTCAGACCGTATAAGCTCTTGTTTAGTAACCAAGTTTCTCCCTTGTGTGTGTTCTTGCTGTGTGGTGCCCTGACATAAATCTCCTTATCTAGTTCAGCATGCAGGTATGCGGTCTGCACGTCGAATTGATGTACCTCTAAATTTAAAATTGAAGCTATCACTAATGCACATTTTACGCTTTCCGCCCTGACTGTGGGCGAATATGTGTCTGTGTAGTCTTCGGGAAAACGTTGCGCGAACCCCTGGGCTACCAATCTAGCTTTGTATAGTGTCTTACCGCCCTCTAGTGATTTTATTTTGTATATCCATCTTGTACCTATGGTGATCTTATCATTTGGGGCCTTAGCTGGTGTGTATACATTTAAATCTTGCAAACTATTCATCTCCTTTTCCATTGCCTGCTCCCATTTTTCTCTTTCTTCCTTGGGCAATCTTAATACTTCCTCGTAATTATTGGGTGTTATGTGACTGGTGTGTAGTGATAACACATAGTCCTCTAGTTTCCTTGGGATTTTATTTCTGTTGGATCTAATTGGTCTCTCCGGTGGCAATTCTGTGTCGTGTAAATATCTAGCCTCCCTCTCTGATAGTGATTCTATCTTGATGTCAGGGTGATTCTCCTTCCATTCTTTGATCTCTACTTCCTGACTCTTTATTTTTATTCCCTCTGGTTCATCGTTTTCCTCAATGCCCTGTTCTATTGTGTTATGGTCACAACTGTTGGGTTTGCCTTCAGGGAGTATCTCGTTCAGGTGTATCCTCGACCAGTTGGCGTTTTCGTGGAATACAGCAGTGCGTGACACAATGAAGTTGTTATTGTTGTCAATAAACCTGTACCCTTTTGTTCCTGATTCATACCCCATAAACTTTAACCTTCTCGAAACCTTATCCCCCTTTCTGCGTAATTGTTTGGGAATATGAACGTCAGCGGTGACTCCGAATATGTGGAGGTGGGCTATCTGTGGCTTTCTCTTATACATTGTTTCGTATGGCGTTTTGTCTATTACGCTGCACCATAATCTGTTTAACGTATAATTGGAATATATGACTGCTTCTGACCAGAAGTGCTGCCCTAGTCCAGCATCTTCAAGTACACACCTCATCATAGTCTGTAGAGTTCCGTTCCTTTTCTCTACGACGCCATTTTGAAAAGGCGAGAACGGAGCTGACGTGAACCTTAATACGCCCTGCGCTTTTAGCCAATGAGAGAATTCCCTAGACATGAATTCGGATCCCCAGTCCGTCATTATTTGTTTGATTCTTATGTTGTGCTGAAGCTCTATTTTCTTATAAAACTCTTTAAATTTTTGGAACACCTCATGTTTATGTTTGAGGGTGTATACGAAACCGTAGCGACTAAAATCATCTACTATGGTAAGGAAAAATCTTTTTTTGTATTTAATAGAGGGCCTTAAGGGTCCTACTAGGTCCATGTGTACCATTTGGAAAACAGACTCAGTGGTGCGTTCAGATTTCTTAGGTCTGGCCTTGACTTTTAGCTTAGAACACTTGCACACCGAACACTCCAAGTAATTTTTACAATCTTTGACCTTTAATCCTTCAGAGCAATCAACCATTTTTTGCACAACCGGAAAACTACTGTGCCCCAGTTTTCTGTGTAAAAGGTGTGCGCACTCATCATGAATTAGTTTGCCTAATGAGGGTTTTTTTGTGCTTGTTGTTTGCTGTGTGTTCTGTTTGTTGGGTACTATGTCATGGTTTGTCTCCTCTGCCCCCTCAGTGTCACTTCCTACACTAGAGTGTGGTGTGTGTTCTATGGTGTCATTGGTGTTGACGTTTACCCTCGGGTAATTGTCAAAATCTGTTCGGAGATATGGTAGATTTCCACTAATCACAGTTTTCCCAATGTCCTTTCCCTCTCTAGTTAAGCGTACATTCCCTTCTTTGAAGATAATTTCTGTCCCTGTCTCTCTGCTTAATTTTAACGTGGCCAGTATGTTGTAGGGTATCTCTGGGACAAGTAATACCCCCTCTATTCTTCCTATCCCTTGAATGTTAACACTGCCTTTCCCAGTCACTTGCACGTTACTTTGGTTGGCCACTTTGATTGCGAAATTTTCTTTCGAGAATGAGGTAAACAGTTTTTGGTTGTAAGTTGTGTGATTTGTGGCTCCCGAATCTAGGAGCCACACGTTCTCTCTGTTAATGCACTCTTGCGTACTGTCTTGGTCCCTCATCCCATTCAGTGATCCTCTGTAGCTTTCCCTGGAACTATCTCTGGTTCCCTTCCTATCTCTCGGGTTGGGGGAGTCCCTGCGCCTGTATCTGTTTTCCGCGGCCTGCCTTTCAGTGAACCTGGGTCTATGTTCTGTTCTGTCCCTGTGGTGGAAGTGACCCGTGTCTCTCGTGTTCCTGGGACAATCTCTTCTATAGTGATTTTTGGACCCACAGTTAAAACATTCTGTGTCATTGTATTCCCTGGTCTGGAACTCTACTCTTTTGCTTGTTTTGGTCTCTCTGCGCATCATTGATCTGTCTTTTCTCAAATTGTCCTCTGCAATAAGTTTGCTAGTCAACATATCTAACGTAAGTCGTTCTAGGTTAGAGCTGTCTAATTGCATAATAAAACTGTCCCAACTTGGATCCAGTGAATTAATAATTACGCTTATCAAGCTCCCCTCTGTTATTGTTTCCCCCCTTTGGATTAACTCTGCCCTAGTGGCATTGAGTGCTAATATGTGCTCACTCATTGACACGCCTGATTTTAGTTTAGCTGAATAAAACTCTCTTGTAATTCTAGTTGTGGTGGCTATACTCCTACTGTGGAACAGATTGTGTAACATAGATATTATTTCAGAAACAGTCAAATTATGGTTAATACTAGGGTATATGCTGTGGGAAATACTGGCCAATAGCAAGTAGTAAGCCTTGTGATGCATACAGTCTAGTTGGAAAGTCCAGGGTTTCTCTGGTGGGTCAGTAATTAAAAATATTAAATGTTCCTTTAGGAGGACAAATTGAAACTGCTGGTTCCACTCCAAGAAGTTGGATCCATCTATTCTTAGCCTTGGAAAGTCACTGGTTAATGTCCCTGAATTGTGGTAAATGTTACTTACTGGAAGTTGCTGTCCATGGTTTAGGTCAAAAGGGAACTCGCAATAAGGCAGGGGGATGCTTGGAGTCAGTCTGTACTGACTTGCTTCTATAGTCTCCCTTTTTTTATTTACAGGTCGGCTCTGCGCATGCTCGAGGATCATTCCGTCTCTGCGATCACCGCGGTAGGAGCTCGTAGGTGCTGCTCCTGGAAGGATGCTCCATCTGTTGGGGTGAGTTGATGGCTCGGCTTGGGCTGGTTGCTGGTATCCGAAAATCATCCGGGTTGCCACCTGGGAGGTCTGAGGTTCCGCCGCACCACCAGGAAAGGCCGGGAAGGTCGCGGAGGTCGGGCGAATGTCTCGACGGCCTGGTTCGGCTTGTCGGTAGTATCCGGGTTCCGGGCCGAAGTCCCTGCCCGCCGATGGTCCCGGTCGTCTCGGATGGCACTCCTGGTCCAGTAAGGGTCGGTTTGTTCTTCCCGGTTCGGTCGCGTAACCGGGTGGAGGCATGGGAGGGCTTCTGGCGTGGTGTGCCATTGTCTGTACCCACGCTCCTTCCTCATATCTCCTTATCGGGCCCTCGTGTTCTCCCCCATACGCGTAGGTATTCCTGCCTGGGTCCCCAGGCATGTTGGAGTCGGGTCCCATTATTTTTATTTTCGACCTGAAAGCGGCGGTAAGCGTTCTGATGGCTTCGTCCACCTCAAGCTCGGTAGGCGAGCTGGTCGGTCTAGTGTTCGGGTAGTTTCGGGTCTCGTAGTCGTTTTCTTGGGCCCGGTAGAGGTAGGCCTCGGTTCCCGCCATGGATTTTAAATCCCGGGACCCGGTTGGTTGGCCGTCGGCCATTTTGAGTGACGTCAATTGCCGCGACGGCTGCCGAGGAGAGAGCGCGAATTTTAATTCGGCATCTCTCGACGTTGTGGGGTAGAGAATTTTATCGCTTACCGCATTTTCGTTGTTGTGGCCCGTTCTTTTTTCTTCCTCCTCTGTCGCTGGTCCGCAGTCATCGAGTAGGCTTCGGAGTTCCGCGACGAGGTTGGATCTGTTAGTGGTCGAGTCTATCAGGGCCTGTAGTTTTTCTTTTAGGTCATTCTTTCTGCAGTGTACGCTCTCGGGTTCACCGTCAGTTTCGGATGAGCTTCCTTCCGACCTGTCTGGAGAGTCTGGGCAGTCGGATCTTTCATCGATTTCCTGCGTATCTGCTTGCTTGCATTCGGTTGATATTTGTAGAGCTTCCATTTTCTTCTTGAACGCTCGGGTATTTATTCTATCCTTTTCTTCATTCAAGTTGAGGTTGTCTGGCATTCTCGTGCTCAGATTGGGCTAGTTCCAACCATCCTCTGCTACCATATTTGTGAGAATTGTTCAAGGATCGAGCCCAATAAATCAAACATACGAGAGAGTATGATGATAATTGTTATTTATTCATTTGTATCTTTTCCTTGCAGGTCAAAGGCTCAACTGCCCTCTGGACCGCATGGTGGATCCTTAAGTACCCAGGAGGCGGAGCAAAAGGTAAGGAGTGGTCAATGGGTGAGGTGGTCCCTGGGTAGTTAACCCTTACAACACTGAGTCCACGGGTCAGGCATTAACACCTAACAGAGTCAACCTTGAGCCTGGTGAGATTTGAACTTGCAGTAATTGCAGGCAGCTGATGTTAATAACAGTGCTTTAGTCTGCTGCGCCACCAGGGAAAAATTAGAAGCTATGCAATTCAAAAAAATTTCTTGGAGTTCTTGGTAATTATGATTAAAATTTATTTCAGCAAGTGAAAAGGAGTTTTTTTGTGTGTATCAATCTCTTCTTTTTGTTTGATGTCTTGTTGTACAAGTTTTTCATTTTCAGCTATTAATTTGTCTAAGAACTTCTATCTCTTCCTTGAGGTTATTTACCAGAAGCATCATTTCTTCAGAGATAGTAATTACTGTAGGTAAATCTTTTAGTCTTGCTATTTCTAATGTAAGTTGATTCTGATTCTTATTATTCTTATTATTCTTATTATTCTTATTATTCTTATTATTCTTATTATTCTTATTACTCTTATTCTTATTATTCTTATTATTCTTATTATTCTTATTATTCTTATTATTCTTATTTTATTAAGCTGTCATTTTCAAATTGCATACCTTCTAATTTTTCTTGTTCATTTCATTTTGCAAATCATCTAATTGCTGTTTAGCTTGCATAGTCATATTATCTTTAAGATTTTCAATATTTATTTTGTGTCCTATTTGTAAATCATCTTTCACTTTTGATAATTCTTCTTCATGACTGAATAAAAGGCTGATTCCTCAATCTCTCTAGTTCTGCTTTCCCAGATCTGAGTCATCCTTGCAGGGCTAAAAGACATGAGAACGAGGTCCCCTCCCCACTTTCTGGGTGAGGAAAGGCATTGCAGAATCAGAAAAGGGGGGGGGGGTTAGATAGCTTGTGGTCAAAGTTTGAAAGTACAGCAACATATCAGTATTGTAGTTAAGTGAATTTAAAACGTATCCTCATAAACTTGAGTTTATCTTGAAGCACAAAGAACAAAGAAAATTTGAACTCTGTTTTTCACCCCGTCTAGGTGGCCAGACCAAACTGGGTGAGTTATTTTCCTTCCTCTCAATACCTTCAATTCTTTTTCTAACAATTTAAAATTCATATCTCTAGAGATCAGGCATTTAACAGTTGCGATTACCTTGAAGGTACACAAAAGACTTAGACATACACACTAGTCATTCCCACCTTAAATTTCAGTTGAATTAGGGAAGCCACAGATCTTAACAATATAATTTTTAACAGAAATCACATCAAACTAATCAATTCAAATTATCTGAGTCTTCCCATTTAGACAGGCTTTTCTTTTTATTACCTGCTAAACCCCGGGTGGGAAGAACAATAAACAATTTCTTCTCTATTCTTAGTTCTTTCAGAGTTCTCTGGCTCTTTTAAGAATGGTAAATTATCAGAATCTTTATAACACTGCAGCATTTCTTTTCTCCTACTCTGGGTTCCTCCTACCACACATAACAGCATAAACTAACCATATCTTCTTTGGTCAGCCCCAATGTCTGAATCATTTTACTGTATGGTGGGGCTTCTCAACTTCTAAATATTTTTCCTTTAAGGACTAGTCAGGTCTATTTGCAGTTTGGGATTCTTTCTAATTGTTTTAGTGAAGTTCTCACTTTTTCTCTGCCCTGGGATGTTCTGTCTAGCTCTTTCTAGCTTGGATCTCCCAGCAGTCGCTGGCCTATTTTTAAAGTCCAAACTCTTCTCCATCTATTTTAGAACTCCCAGCAGGCGCTGGCCTATTTTTAAAGATCCAAAATATATAGAGACTTTTTCTTCACACATCATTTGCACTTAGCCAGGGCTCTCATGAGCAAATTTGAACTCCACTTTCTTTTATTTAGCCAAATTGGTTATCCTGTGTCATCCCTCAGCAAAGCCCATTTCCTACATCTGTTTTCCTCTCTTCTTCAGGCTGGCCAGGACAGGCATCTGCCTCTCGTCCTATGCCTCAAATGTCAGCACTCCAAGCTACGTTCACTCCAGTGCTGACATGAAGAGAGGAGAAGACGCTTGACTTTTCACCTACTTATTTTCCCTGTAGATAATATCCCCTAGGAGATGGGATGGGAGGGGGGACGTTCCTGTGAGCTGAAGTAGTAGAGATGGGGAGAGTGACTTGGAAGATGGTCAATGAGATGCTGAGAATTGGGGAACGGAAAGGGAAGGGTTTGGGGTCAGAGGGTCAGTGTCGGCTACGATGGAGTCGGGGACAGATCATTGTACTCAAAAAATGAAAGATTTCATCAAAGACTATTTGTTTGGAAATGCAATTTATTTGAGATGACATCGTAACCTGACATCAAACAAGTTTCCTAAGTGGGTATCTACCACCCTCAAGCTGCAACTTCCCATGTTTCCCCTTCCTATGTGTGGTTTTACACTTTGGTTCAGCCGGGCTACACAACATCAGTTCTGCCACCGATTCTCAGACCCCTCTTATAAATGGAAATCTGGGAGGACCTGCTGCCCCCAACAGACTACGGACACCTTCTACACTTCACAGCTTCACAATTTTCTAAAAATCCTGGGGTTTGCTTTTGGGATTTTCACAGGAAAAAAAAAGGAACAACATTTTTTTTCCATTTGCATGGGCACATAGTGAGTGGAGGCTATTGATGTAAGCTATGCACTGAAGTGCTTGTGAGGGTGGCAATTAATCCCGTTCCCCTTTGGGTAATTGCACCTAATTAGAGACAGATCGTGACTTTTCCTTGCAGTATACTTTTTAAGAAAAAAACCTCTGATATACATTCTAATAAAACCATTTTATTATAAAGAAGTAAAAACAATCTTACTAGCTAATTAGTTACATCTTGGCAGCGTTCCTGCCATACCTCTTGGCAGATGAACAAAGAAAGTTAGAAGAAAGTGAAAGAATGTGGACATGCGCAGTAGCTTAGAGATAAGGTTTTCATCAGCTACTGTAAGTCTTAGAGTTCAAGCACAGCTGGCAAATACAAAAACGCAGTGACAATCCCCTTCTTTGCCAGTTGAGCGGACATCAGGTACATCATCAAATAAGGCACATCTTCTTACGCAGATACTCGTGTTGAGCTGCTGGAAGTGGTTTGTTGAGCATGTCAGCAATCTGATCATGTGTAGATACATACTGCAATTTAACAAAACCTTGTTTCCCCAATTGTTTTATGTTTTGATAACGGATGTCAATGTGTCTGGACCTACTATGTCAGTGTGTACCAAATCAAAAATGCGTGTTGACAGGCGTGTAGCACGTTTGGGAATGGCTGCTGCTTTGGATTTGGCTTTCTTGCAGACAGCACAATCCAAAAACATCTTACACCCCTTTAGATCCAAACCTTTTGCGAATTCCGGCATTTTCCTAAGAACACGGAAACTGGCATGCCCCAATCTTCTATGCCACTTATGGATACACCTGTAATGCAAAGGTTTACCAGTTAGTGAATTCTCAACATTAACAGTTTTATGAGGAACCTCAGGCTTGCTCTGAGCAACCTGTTTCCTAATTTTCTTTTTGTTGGCTTTAGGAGCCTTTGGAGTAGCAACAGGATCTCTCTCTGGAACATCTCTCTCTGGGCCTGTGCTCTCCTTCTTTGGAGTTTGTATACTTGCCTGTGTTTGTGATTTAGACTTTGGCTTTAAGTAATAAACACCACCAATTAACATGGTTTCAGCAACAATATCTCCATTTTTAACTATATAACTTGATTTTTCGAGGTGGTGAACCTGGAACTCTAAAACTCTAGATAAGTGACTCTGACTAAGCAAACTACTATTTGCTGTTGGTATGAAATAAACATCAGGGAAGAATGCATCAAGCTCTTCAACATAAACAGTTCCTTTTCCCACGACCTTACAAGGATGATTGGAAAAAGAATAAAGTTCACGTAGTTCAGGTTCAGGCTTGTGCATCTCTGTGAAAAGTTCCTTTCTGTAGGTAACATGCAACGCTGCACCACTGTCCAAAGTCCACAAAAGACGTCTGTCGGACTCTGGATGAGGTTGTGGATCGTTGGTTAAAGCCAATGTGGCAAGTGGAGCTTGCAGATCACGCCTTGGACCACGACGACCTTGTCTTCTGCCTCTGCCTCTGCCTCCTCTGGAGTTTGTTCCTCTGGGCTGGTACGAGACGGGAACTGGAACTCATTGGGGACAATCCCCGGTGGCATGTCCCACACAATTACAGATGTAGCATGTTGGCATCCTTGGAACGTAGGCTCTTCCTCGGAAGGGATGCCTTGCTGGAGCTCTTGATGTGGGTGGTCCTCTCAAATGTGGCGTGGCTAACATAAGTGCTTCTTCTTCAGTTAAAAGTCTGCATACATGGTCCACTGTGCGTTGAGCAATAGGGACTTGATTAATCTTTGTAATGGCATCTTTCCATTCATAATTCAATGAGTTAATGATGACGCTGATCATTTGAATATCATCAATAAAGTAGCCTCTTTCTCTCAATTCTCTTCTCATTCCTTTCAGTTTGGTTAAATGTCTTCCAATTTGTTCACCAGGTTTCAATCTCGAACCATGGAACTCAGACATGAGCAAACATGAAGATTCAATTGAAACAGGCCTGTAGCAATTTTCCAATTGGACCAAAATTTGTTGGGCTGTTGCATCAGGTGGAAAGGTAACCTGTAGTTCAGTATCCATGGACATCAATAATGTTGTGCAAGCTTTAGTCTCTAAGTCTCTTATTGCAGGAGTCCATGGCTGGGCAGGAGGATTAAAAATCATACAGTGGGTGCCTTCTCTGCGAAGCAATAGTGTAACCTCACTGACCCAGGCCTTTTAATTCTGTCCTGACATCTTTAATTTTGACTCACCACGGCTGTTTCTCCTAGTCGAGTGGCTGAGGCGAGCGGCTGAAAACTTGAAAGCCTCCTTTCTACCTTTTCTTCATCAGAGAGATTCAAATCACTTGTAGAGAACGCTCTGAGTTTCGTTTTTCATTTTTTCCTTTTTTTTTTGGCATCTTAATCAATCTTAAATAATCAGCGTTCCGCAGTCGCTAAATTAATCATCTGTCTAATTAGCCTAGACGCTTATCAGTTAAAGTAACTAGCAAAGGAAAAAGCCATAATTCAAAC
The DNA here is from genome assembly GCA_012654045.1 of Ptyas mucosa. Lineage (NCBI taxonomy): Eukaryota > Metazoa > Chordata > Lepidosauria > Squamata > Colubridae > Ptyas > Ptyas mucosa. The sequence goes on along the minus strand of WNWU01011388.1, from coordinate 120,178 downwards.
CGGCCACTGCTACCACATGTCAGAGTGGCAATTAATCCTGTTCCCCTTCGGGTAATTGCACTGTCTCTAATTGAGACGGATCGTGACTTTTCTTTGCAGTATACTTTTTAAGAAAAATAAACCCGGACTTCCGGCTGGCACCGCAGGCGCTGTAGTCGCTTCTCTGGGAGCGTCCATTCCCCGATCGCGTGAAGCCACTAGAACAGCTGAAAATCAGCTGTCTAGCAGCTTGGAAACTCTCTCCTCGGGCAAAGGGGAGAGAGGTGAGCAGACAGGCTCGGGTAGAGCTCCCCAAGTGCCCCAGGAACAATCCTGGGGAGCAAAGGGTGAGAGCCCCCTGGAAGCCTGTCAAAACTCCGGATCTGGGGACGCCTCTGCTAAATGCAGAGCAAGATGCCACAACCACCTGTGCAAGCAACATTTGTAATAAAGAATTTGAATTGAAGCAGACAGACCAAAGCCAGGAGAAACCAGACTGCAAGTATCAAAACTTAACTCCAATGTGTATTACATTCTTCTGAGTTATTAAGAAACAAAAGTGACAACAAAATGGCGACTGAGACTTAATGGGTGTGGAAAGTGAAAGTTAACAAGTTAACAAGAAAGTTCCGTTTAGCGCTTAGCCCCTGGTTAAAACTGATTTAGATATTGAAAGAAAGAAAAAGGATTTTTAGGTTTTAAAAGACAAACAATTTCTGGACTCTCAGGAATTTTTTGTTTTGATTGCTGTAAGAATCTAAAAAATAAATAGCAGGTAAAAGATGGCTTCAAAACCAATAAAGACTGTGTACGTGAAAGGAACGGGCAGTGCTGGCAGCTCTCCAGCTCACACCTCTAAATTACAAGCCCTTGTCCCAGCAACAGACCCACAGATTTTAACATTTGAAATGTTGCAGGAAGCTTTGAAAGACACAGAGAGTAAGATTGCCTCTGTGGAACAAAAGATGCAGAATGTGGCGGAGGAAATGATTGGTATCAAGGATTTGATTTCAACCAGAAACCAGGAAATTAGAGAAGATATAATTTTGGCATTTATAGGTTTAGCAGGACATATTGAGATTTTGGATGACAAAGTGGAAGAGATAAAGCAATCTAATGAGATCCTGGAAAATAAGCTGGGAGAGGCACAGAATAAAATTGAAAAGGCTGAATTAGACATAACAATGATACAATATAGAGATATGGAATTTGCTTTAAGAATAAGAGGTGTGAAGGAAAATAAGCAAGAGAACTTGAAAGAGATGATGTCAGAAGCACTGGCCCAGATGCTGGGAGATCAAAAAGTTAATCTTGAATGGCAGATTGACAAACTTTTTCGTGTTAATTCGTGGGTGGCAAGACAGAAACATTTACCAAGAGATATTGTAATATACTTGTTGAGGGTAAAACTGCCCTTTGCAAAGTAGTGCAACGGACCAGACAGTGAATAGATACGTTGCTTAGCAAAAACACACAGATACTCACAGACTCTGAATGTTTAAAGAAAAATAAACTTTACTTGTAGTGTAAAAAACAAACTTGGCTTCTCAAAACAAAGATAACACTTCTTCAAATAATCACGGTTCAACACAAAAACATAGTTTGCTTACAATTCCAGTTCTCTTCAGTAACACCGACACAGACACAGTTCCTTTCAGCAGTTCAATCTTCTAATAACAGGAGGAGAAGTGAATGAACTTCCTGCCTTCTTTTATGTCTGCTTAGCACAGCCAATTAGTATCATCTCGTAGCAGTGAAAGTTACAGAACATAGTTTTTTCTATATTATCTACCCAACCGTAGGATAAGCATCCAACAATACTTTACTACAAGGAGAATACGTAATGAAATTTTACAAGCCACCTTTAAAAACAAGCTTCAAGTGGAAGGTCAGGAAGTTATGACAATGAAAGAAATTCCCCCCAAAATGCTAAGAGCCAGAAAGGATTATGCCTTTCTGGTGGATGAACTGAGAAATCGCCAGGTACAGTATAGATGGGAGGTGCCAGTTGGTTTGGTGTTGAACTATTCGGGAGAAAGATATCGTTTAAACTCAGTATGGAAAGCAAGAGATTTTTACGTTAACGTACTGAAGGCTGGACCCCCGAAACCCTAACCCTAACCCTAACCCTAACCCTAACCCTAACCCTAACCCTAACCCTAACCCTAACCCTAACCTGGAATGTCAACGGTTTGAATTCACCACAAAAGAGGAGGAAAATATTTCACTATTTGAAACAATTTAAAAATTATGTAATTTGTTTACAAGAGACTCATATCAGAAGTCAAGATCAAAAATACTTAATTAATGCAAGATTAGGAACACATTTTGTTGCATTGGCACAAGATAAGAAAAATGGCATAGTTGTATATTTAAAACCAGATTTAATTGCTAATTTAATTGAAGCAAATGATCAAGGAAGATTTATAGCAATTGAAATTTTAATAAAAGGGGAAAAATACTTTTAATTGGACTATATGCGCCAAATCAGCAACAGAAAAAATTCTACAATCTTTTACATTCCGAGTTGCTACAATGGGATTATAGAACCTGTATTTTATTGGGTGATTGGAATGGAGTTTTGGATACTAAAAAAGACAAAAAGGGACCTAAGCAAAATGTTTCAACACGTGCAAGATTACCAAAATCCTTTTTCGAAATGATGGAGGATATGGAGTTGAGGGATATTTGGCAAGAGAAGAACTCAGAAGAAAATGACTTTACTTTCTTTTCAGATAGGCATCAATCCTTTTCTAGAATTGACTTTATACTAATTACTAACGATCTTTATTCCAGGGTGAAGAATACGAAGATATGCCCAAGAACCCTAATGGATCATAGCCCAGTTTGGATGGAACTGGAGCATGGCAAGGGACACAAGAGATCTTGGAGGTTAAATGAAAATTTGTTTAGATATGAGGAAAATATAAATGAATGTACAAAATTTATGAAATAATTTTTTATTATGAATATGCATAAGGGTACATCAATGGAAATGGTTTGGGATGCGAGTAAAGCATATATGAGAGGTATATTGATATATCTGAATAATAAACATAGAAAGAAACGGAAAGAAAAGGAAAGAATTAGAAGAAGAAATTAAAAAGAAAGAACAAGCTTTAATAGCCAATCCAGCAGATAAGAAAACTAAGGATGTAATTAATTTATTGAAAGGCCAATTTGATATGTTAATGGCAGATCAAGTTACAACAAACTTACAATATGCTAAACATAACACTTTTTGTAATGCTAACAAACCAGGTAGATGGTTAGCATACTTACTATGGAAGAAACAAAAATCACGGACGATAGAGAAAATAAACTATAAAGGTAAAGAGGTTTATCAGCAAGAGAAGATTAAAAAAGCATTTTTGGAATTTTATACTAAGTTATACACTAGTGAGAAAATTCAGGATACAGATATAGATAGCTATCTACAGAAAGAGAATATTTGTATAATTTCAAAAGAGCAAAGGGACAGTTTAAATCAATTGATAACCTCTGAGGAAATTTTGTTTGCAATTAACCAGTTAAAGGTGGGCAAAGCACCAGGGACGGATGGTTTGACAGCAGTATATTACAAGCACTTACAGCTGGAAATGGTGGAATCACTTAAGGAACTATTTAATAATATACAACTTGGGGGAGGGATACCCCCGTCATGGAAGACAGCCTTTATTTCTCTGATTCCAAAGGAGGAACAAGATCATACGCAACCAAAAAATTATAGGCCAATATCACTTTTAAATACAGATTATAAAATTTTTGCCAAGATACTAGCAAATAGATTAATGACAGTTATGCAACAGATGATTCATCATGATCAAACGGGTTTTATAAGTGGTAGACAAATGAAAAGTAATGTAAGGCAAATTGTTAATTTATTAGAATATTTGGGGAAGCACAACCAAATCCCTGCAGTGCTAATATTCCTTGATGCGGAGAAAGCATTCGATCGACTGAATTGGCAATTAATTCTATTAATTTCCTACTGAAATTAATAGAAAAGATGCATTTCGGGGAATATTTTACACAATCCATCAAGGCAATATACCAGAAACAAACAGCGCAAATAATAATTAATGGTGGTTTAACAGATACTTTTAACATAGAAAAAGGAACAAGGCAAGGATGCCCTTTGTCTCCATTGTTGTTTATTCTGTCGCTGGAAGTTTTGTTGAGTAATATATGTGGGTTAGATGAAATAAAGGGAATTAAAATCAGGCAACATGAGTATA
>WNWU01011388.1:61698-95961 GCA_012654045.1 Ptyas mucosa | reverse complement strand
TATTGCAAGAGAAATTTGTAAATTTTACTGATTAATTTCTCTTCCGAATCTAATATAATTTTATCTAATTCTTGTTTATCTTTATAGATTTCATATGTTTTAGTGTATTCCTTATGTTTGGATTGAATCTATGAAAAAGTCCACCAGTCTATTTCTCTGTTCAAATCTGTTTCCAATTGTTGTTTAGTTTTTAATTTCCCTTGATGATCAGTTAAGTCTTTATATCTAATTATATTTTTGGGTTCTGTAAGGTTTGGATGCCTTAATGCTTCTGATGGTGAGAGCCAAATCGGGATTTTTGTATATTGTTGTTTTTTAATTTTAAGACAGATTAATAGTAATGAGTTCCTAATTGTATGCCTTTTAAAGTATATGTGTGTTTTATATTTTTCGTCCCATAGAAAGGAGTGCCAACCTGCTTGTAAGTCATGTCCCTCAATTGTTAATATTCTACTATTTTTCAATTCCATCCAATCTTTAACCCAGGATAGCACCGCAGCTTGATAGTAGAGTTCCCAGTCCGGGAGTGCTGTTCCACCTTTCTCCTTGGTATCCTGAAGTAGTTTAAGTTGTATTTGTGGTCATTTCCCCTGCCATATGAATTTAGAAATCATCTTATTTAAGGTTTCAAAAAAAAAATCTCTAATTTTATTGGCACAACCTGGAACAGGTACAGCAGCTTTGGTAGGGTATTCATTTTAATAGTAGATATTCTTCCCATTAGTGAGATCTGTATATTTTTCCAATTGTCCAAATCTTTTTTTATCTGTATTAATAGTTTATCATAGTTGTTTTCTTTTATTGACAAGGTTCTTGGTGATAGCCAGATTCCTAGATATTTTATTTTCTTTGTTGTTTGAATTTGTGTGCTATTTTCCAGCTCTGTCTCTTGAGTCTTCGTAAGGTTTTTTACCATTAATTTTGATTTATTTCTATTTATTTTTAGACCTGCCACTTCTCCAAATTCCTCTATTTTTTAAAACAATTTTGGTACTACTTCTAATGGCTCTTCCACTATAAATACAAGGTCATCGGCAAAAGCCTGGACTTTGTATTCCTCTCGTCTTATTTTTAGGCCTTTAATTTCTTGGTCATCTCTGATTTTTTTCAGCAGGATCTCCAATGTTAGAATATACAGTAGTGGAGAAAGCGGGCAACCTTGTCTAACCCCTTTTGTTATATCAAATTGATCTGTCATATCATCATTCAAGATTACTTTGGCTGTTTGTTTTGTGTATATTTTCCCTATAATTTTTTCGAGGTTTGTTCCAAATTGCATTTTCCCTAGTTGCCCTTTTAAAAATTCCCAATTTAAGTTGTCAAATGCTTTTTGGGCATCAAGGAAAACCAGTGAAGCTTGTTTCTCCAGATGTGCTTCGTAGTTCTCAAGTGCATTTATTATTACTCTCATGTTGTTCTTAATTTGACGGCCCGGCAGGAATCCATTTTGGTCTGAATGAATGTAGTTGTTCAATACTTTTTTAATTCTGTCCGCTATGATTATTGTGAATATCTTATAATCTGTGTTCAATAGGGATATTGGTCTATAATTTTGGATTAATTGATGGTCCGTGTCTTCCTTTGGTATGATCGTAATTATTGCTTCTGTCCAGGTCCCCAGTATGTTTGTCTTCTCTAAAGCATCATTATATAGCTCCAGCATGGTGTCTCCTATTGTTTCTTGTATGGTTTTATATAGTTCCGCCGGTAACCCGTCTGGCCCTGGGGTTTTATTGTTCTTTTGTTTTTTCAGTGCACTTTCCAATTCCATCCTAGTTACTAGTTTATTTAACATTTCTCTTTGTTCATCTGTAATTACTGAAATATCTGCTCTTTTTATATATTGTTTTATCTTTTCATCCTCTACTTCTTCTTGTTTATATAGATTTGCGTAGAATGTCTGAATAATTTCTTTTTTCGCTTTTCTACAATAGTGGATTTCCCCATTTGCATCTCTAAATTGGTATATCATTCTTTTATCCTTGTCTTTTTTCAGTTTATAGGCCAACCATCTACCTGTTTTGTTCGCAAACTCAAAGTAATTCTGTTTGGCTATTTTTATTTTCTGTGCTAATTCTTTTTGATTTATTAAATTTAAGTTATGTTTAGTTATTTTCTATTCCTCCTTTATTTTTTTATTATGGGGCATTGTTGAAGTTTGTATTCTATGTTTTTTAGTTCTTCCTGCAGTTTGTCTATCTTGCCTTCTTTCCTTGTTTTTTTCCCCCATATATGCAATAGTCAGGCCTCTTATATAGGCTTTTGCCGTATCCCACGTATTCTGTAATGAGGTGTCATCTTTTTTATTTATTTTAAAAAAATAGTTCTAATTCTTTTTCTAACATCTGTTTAAATTCCTTTTGTTTACAAATTCCTTGATTCATTGTCCACCTCCTAAATCTTTTTTCTCCTTTCCAATTTACAAGAATTGGGTTATGATCTGCCCATTGGTTTACTTCTATATCTATTTTTTCAACCCCATTTCTGATATTCACGGTCATCCAGGCCATGTCAATCCTGGACCAGGATTGGTGAGGATGAGAGTAAAATGTAAACTGATTCTGATCTTCATGGGTTTCCCTCCAAGCATCTCTCAAATTTAATTCAGTGACCATATCAAAAAATTCTTTTGGGAGTATATCTATTTTTCTCTTATTCTTTTTAGTTGTTTTATAATCTCTTTTCACATCTGCTATCGCATTATAATCCCCAATTAAACAGATATCCTTGTAGTCTAGTTCTACCATTTTATTGTGTAGAGTCTTAAAGAATTCTTGTTGGTTTTGGTTAGGGGTGTATATTACTACCAGTAACATTTTCCTAACATATGAAATGACTTTTAAATCTCAATTTCTGAAGGCACTTTCTCCAGTTCCCCCGGCTGCGAGTTGTACATATGTGCCTGTATCAGAATCTTCATCTTCATAAAAGGGATCGGAGCCAATCTGATGGTCAATAAGGCTTTCCATCAAAACCAACTCTTTCTCAACCCTTATCTCCTTCACTGCCCTCATAGCTAGCTGTCTGAGCAGAGGTATTGCACAAGGAATAAAGGCCAGGCCTGCCACAGCACATAACAACAGGAATAACATCTGTTTAATCTAGCCAGACCCAGGCAACCAAGAAAACCACATGTCCGTTGCTTGTAACTTCTGACCCATCTTGGATGCCCGGTCCTGCAAATCCTTGGCAATCTCTCTGACCACACCTGACATATTCATGTAGAAACAACAGTCTTCTCCCAGGAATACACACAAACCACCTTTCTCAGCTGTTAAAAGGTCTATGGCACGCCGGTTTTGTAAAACCACTGCTGTCAAGGAATCTATTTGGTCTTGGACCTCAACCAAGGTCCCAGCAATTTGGTTCAGGCTTTCTTGGAACTCCTCTGACAATTGCTTAAACTGTATTATGGAGTGTGTCATTTCTCCTACACCTATTCCAACTGCTGTCCCTATCCCCATGATTTCTAATAGAGGGACTAAGAGTGGCACCCTTTTTTTAACATGCCCCATGAGGGGAACAGGGATAGTGTGCTCTCCACTGACAACAGCTATTTTGGGGGAAAGATGTACCAGAGTGCATGTTCCAGTCCAGTTTGTAGGTAAACACAAATATGCATTTTTCCCACATAAGAAGAAAACTCCATTTTCCCCTACACACACACCTATGTTCATGGAAAAGGCATGGGCTCGTTGGTTCTTCTCATTAGTCCAGACCCCCAATGTCCCTGCCACTGACATGCCAGTCAGCGGCTGCAATGGGACTTCTAGTGTAGGGTCCTTTTGCTTATCTCTGAGGATTAGACCTTCAAAAAGATAATGAGAGCTTGCATTTCCAGGGGGAAATAGGACACATAAGCCTGTGCTGGACCTAAGGGAGAGCCAGCTTGGGAATCGGGGTGGCTGAAATGGCCTCAGGCACTTTTCACGAGACATATTTATTTATTTATTTATTATTCATATTTCTATGCCGCCCAACTCTCCAAGGACTCTGGGCAGCTTACAACAAAGACAGTATGAACAATATACAATAAGAGACATTAAAAACCCATACATACCGCTCATGGCCGGATCTCACAAGATCATAGTGGTGAGATCAACGGCCCCAAGCCTGCTGGAAAAGCCAAGTTTTCACCATTTTCTGGAAGGCCAGTAGGGTGGGAGTGGTCCTGGCCTCAGGAGGTAGATGATTCCAGAGAGCCGGGGCAGCCACAGAGAAGGCCCTCCCCCGCGGACCCACCAGGCAACATTGTTTAGCTGACAGGACCCGGAGGAGGCCAACTCTGTGGGATCTTACCGGTCGTTGGGAGCTATGCGGTAGAAGACAGTCTCGAAGATAGCCTGGCCCTAAGCCATATAGGGCTTTAAAGGTAATAACCAACACCTTGAATTGTGACCGGAGACCAATAAGAAGCCAATGTAGCTCACGGAGGATTGGTGTAATGTGGGAGTACCTAGGTACACCCACGACTGCTCAAGTGGCTGCATTCTGGACCAACTGTAGTCTCTGAACACTTTTCAGGGGTAGCCCCATGTACAGCGCGTTGCAGTAATCCAACCGTGAGGTGACAAGGGCATGAGTGACTGTGAGAAGAGCCTCCCGATCCAGGTAGGGTAGCAATTGGTGTACAAGGCGAACCTGTACAAAGGTCCCCTTAGCCACAGCTGCCAGGTGTTGCTCTAATCTCAGCTGTGGGTCAAGGAGGACACCCAAATTGCAAATCTGTTCTGAGGGGGACAACTTCTCCCCCCCCAGGGCTAAGGATGGACAATCAGCATGGTCCTTGGGAGGCAATACCCACAGCCACTCGGTCTTGTCTGGGTTAAGTCTGAGCCTGTTTACTCCCATCCAGACTCTCACAGCCTCCAGGCACTGGCACATCACACCCACTGCTTCACTGAAATGATGCGGGGTGGAGATATACAGCTGGGTATCATTGGCATACTGCTGATATCCCACCCCGTATCGTCGGAAGATCTCCCCCAGTGGTTTCATGTAGATGTTAAATAGAAGGGGAAAGAGGACCGAGCCCTGAGGCACCCCGCAAATGAGGGGCCTAGGGGTCGACTTCTGTCCTATTAACACCGATTGTGACCGACCGGAGAGATAAGAGGAGAACCACCGTGACACAGTGCCTCCCACTCCCAACTCCCTTAGTCGGCCTAGTAGGACACCATGGTCGATGGTGTCGAAAGCTGCTGAAAGGTCAAGTAGCACCACGATAGAGGAATGACCCCCATCACGGGCTCGCCAGAGATCGTCCATCAGCGCGACCAAAGCAGTTTCCGTGCTGTAGCCAGGTCTGAAGCCAGATTGAAAAGGGTCCAGATAATCCGTTTCATCCAATGTCCGTAGGAGCTGATGTGCCACCACTTTCTCTACAACCTTCCCCACAAAGGGTAAGTTGGAGACTGGATGAAAGTTCTTTAATTCTGCTGGGTCCAAGGAAGGTTTCTTGAGGAGGGGCCTTACAACCGCTTCCTTTAATGGTTGCGGAAAAGACCCCTCCAAGACATATTCCATCCTCCCCATCTTATATTGGAGACAACTGGAGGTAGTGAGAAAGTGACCTTCTGTTGAAATAAGTGGTGGGCAGAAGGAGAAATTCCACTGGTTAGTTTTACATCCATAAGTGTCACTCTAGGACCAAGGTGTATTTCCAATGGACATTGTTCTCCTTTCAGGGACCCTACAGGAATACCTGGTTCCTGATGTCGCTTTACACACAAGGAGGGTGACCCTAGGATTTCCACACCAACAGCTATAAGGCCAACAATGGGGAGGTGGCTCATCCCCAGCCGTTTGAATGCGTTATAAAAGTCCCCTTGCAACTTGGCTTCTGCCGCTTTGGTTCTCCATCTACCACCTTTCTCAAGGACTATTGTGGCCCTGGTCCTGACCCAAAGATCTGGCTCAACTGGAACAGCATTGTAAGATGAAGGCCCAGCAGACAAACACAACCAGCATTTTTGACCTAGGGCAGGGTCAGACTGATTAACTAGGCTTTGACCCAATTCCAGTATTCTTAACATGTAGTTCCCTTTTCTCAATTGTTGTAGGGGCCCGTTCTCCCTTTGTTCTACCCCACTCTTTACTGGGATTGCCAGACGCTTGTCCTTAGGTCTTGGGGTTGGCTTAAGTCCAGGGTACCGACCCCACCTATCGATGATACGTCGTTGGCGGGAGCAGACCTGTCCCAAAGTGTCCCCACCCTGTGATCTGATCCTGCCCTGTTCTTTGGGGTTCTCAATATCCCCGGATCCTCCCTCAAGGACAAGGGGGGGTCACTCGGGCATTCTCACAACATTGGGAACTACTGTTCAGGATGTTGTCACTCAGCAGGCCCCTTGCCAATAACAGCCAAAGCCACAAAAAGCTCATAATTGCCCCCCCCCCCACGAAACCTTATTCAATCACAATTCCCTTACTCTACAAAATCACCACGTCAGGAAGAAGGTTAGGGTTATATGTGACTTGGGAAAAGGCAATATCAGTCTTAGGTATCCCACAGAACCAACCCTTATTTGCCCTTTCCGTGATGTCCCACTGCCTGGAAGCGGTGCGGGTTTGGATGGGGAGGAACAGACTTAGACTCAACCCTTCCAAGACTGAGTGGCTGTGGATGCCGGCATCCCGGGATCTGGAGGTTCCATCTTTAATGATCGGGGGAGAAATTCTTGCTCCCTCCGATAGGGTCCACAACTTGGGTGTCCTCCTGGATTCTTGGCTGTCCTTAGATGACCATCTGACGGCCGTAACCAGGGGGGCCTTTGCACAGGTGCGTCTCGTGCGCCAGTTGCGCCCTTTCCTAGACCGGGATGCCCGCGCCACGGTCACTCACACCCTCGTTACCTCTAGGTTGGACTACTGTAACACCCTCTACATGGGGCTGCCCTTGGGATGCGTCTGGAGGCTTCAGCTAGTCCAGAACGCAGCCGCGCGGGTAGTTACGGGGGCATCTAGATATTCCCGTGTAACACCTCTCCTGCGTGAGCTGCACTGGCTGCCGGTGGTGCTCCGGATACATTTCAAGGTGCTGGTGCTTACCTATAAAGCCCTTCATGGCTTAGGCCCGGGGTACTTGCAAGACCATCTCCAGCCGCTCTCCCATCGTCCTGTGCGCTCTCACAGAGTCGGACTCCTCAGGGTGCTGTCAGCCAAACAATGTCAGCTGACAGCCCCCAGGAGGAGGGCGTTCTCTGTGGGAGCCCCGACCCTCTGGAATGGATTGCCCACTGAGCTCAGGACAGCCCCCGACCTTCTTTCCTTCCATCATGAGCTGAAGAGGTGGTCAACTAAGCTGATCTGTTTGGGGGTACACTGTGATAATTTTAATCTGTTTTAATTGGGTTGTCGGTTTTAATTTTTTTTCTGTATTGTGATTTGTATTGAAGTAGTCATTTTGTAAGCCGCCTTGAGTCCCTAGGGAGAAAGGCGGCATATAAATCACAATAATAAATAAATAAATAAATAATAAATAAATACAATGTCCACAGTCCTAGTACTAGTACAGCGCCACAGAGAGCCCACTCCCAGCTTTCCTCAAACATAAGTATCTCCAGGAGTTTCATACTGCTCTCTGTCACACTCAATGATTTTAGGCTCAGCACCTGTCTTTCTGGGCTGGGGGCGATTCCAGAAGAATAAGTGTCCTACACAGCAAATCACAATCAGGGCGATCAAACTCACTAAGGCCAGACCCACTGCACTTATGGCTACATATGATCGACTTTCCATCCCCTGACAGGTGGTCAGGTTTCTAGTACATTTTACATCTGACAAATGGAACGTTGTCTTCCTCCTCCAATCTTTGGCCGTATGTGGAGGGTCAGCTTCCGGTGTGACACCAGTAAGGCCTCTTCTGACCCGTATGTCGCCTGCCCATTACTGGTAGGACAGTTATAGGGGGCGCTTCCTCAAGCGTACCACTAGGTGTCAGGCCTGGTCCTGGTCTGCCTCCCAAAACTCCCCGCAATTCTTTCCTGTTAGTTGGTTCTGCAATCTGACAGACAGCTTCCTTCCTCTCATGTCCTATCGCTCTCTGTCCTTGACTTATAGTGTAACCTAGGTATTTAACCTGGAGCTTCACCAGCTGGGCTTTCTGCCTTGAGGCACGATATCCCTTGTCCATTAACAGATGAAGCAGTAGGTTGGTATTGTCCCAACACATTTCCTTTGTTTGCTCAGTTACTAATACATCATCTACATATTGGAGTAGTACATCTCCATCTTCGCAAGGCTGGAAGTCTTCTAGGTCTGAGGCTAAGGCTTCACCAAAAAGGGTAGGTGAATTTTTAAATCCCTGGGGAAGCCTGGTTCAAGCATACTGCCTCTTTCGACCTGTTACTGGGTCTTCCCATTCAAAATCAAATAATTTCTAACTGTTCTTTCTTTCATGTCTGCTCAGTGGTAAGGCTGGTTAGTCAGGGACCCAATTCTCTGGCTCAAATGGATGGGACGTCTCCACTGGAGGAAGCATCTGGAACCATGTGCTCTGCTTCCACAGATTTGAGTCATCTGTGCAGGGCTAAAATACATGAGAACGAGGTCCCCTCCCCACTTTCTGGGTGAGGAAAGGCACTGCAGGATTAGAAGGGGGGGATAGATACCTTGCAGGCAGAGTTTGAAAAAACAACACATCAGTATTGCAGTTAAGTGAACTTAAAACGTTTCCTCATAAACTTGGGCTTTTCTTAAAACCACAGAGAAGAAAGAAAAGTTGAACTCTGTTCTTCACCCCGTATAGGTGGCCAGACCAAACTGGGTGAAGTCATTTTCCTTCCTCTCAGCGCCTTCAAAACTTTTCTAACAATTTAAAATTCATATCTCTAGAGATCAGGCATTTAACAGTTGTAATTACCTTGAAGGTACACAAAGACTTAGACATACACACACTAGTCATACCCGCCTTAAGTCTCAGTTGAATTAGGGAAGGCACAGATCTTAACAAACGTATCACGTGGTTGCATAGAAGACAGAGAAAGAGACAAACAAACAAACAAACAAAACCCCCAACGTTTTCCCTTTTCTTTTAAGGACCTTTATTTATCCAAATGGGTTTTCCTGTGTCATCCCTCAGCAAGCCCATTTCCTACATATGTTTTTCTCTCTCTCCTTCATACTGGCCAGGACAGGCATCTGCCTCTCGTCCCATGCCTCAAACAAGTTTCCTAAAGGGGTATCTACCACCCTTGAGCTGCAACTTCCCATGTTTCCCCTTCCGATGTGGGGTTTCACACTTTGATTCAGCCAGGCTACACAACATCAGTTTTCAGGAAAAAGGCCTGGAGAGGATGCCGGTTCCCTTACAGCATATGCATACTTCTTCTTGTTAGGGAATTCTCCACCACTGGTTTTTCAGACCCCTCTTCTTTTCCTCCACTTTGTCTCTTGTATTACCAGAGAAGGCTTGGACATGTTCACTGGAGGTTTAGCAGCCTGTTCTAAACCTTGAAGGATCAGTGCCTGATAATCTCGGAGGAAGACCATGTCATTATAGGGGTCCCACTGTGGGTCCCGTCTTGGAAACCGTTGGTCTAATATAGCCTGGAGGTTTCCCCTGTCTGTCGGTTTTAGAATTTTACCAATGGCACTACTTAATCTCTCTCTCTCTTCACCATTAAGGAGAGTGGTCATCAACTGTTCCAAGTCCTGCCAGGTAGGATTGTGGGTCTTGATAATGACTTTAAACAGGTCCAGAACCTCTTGAGGTTTAGCTGACAGTGGTCCATAATGTTGTTTCCAGTTTAATAGGTATGTTGTAGTAAACGGGACGTACTGGAACAGAGGCTGAATCTCTGTCTGGCCCTGACCATTTATGATTCTATGATCTACTTGACGGAGTGGGGCCAAGAATTGGCTTCTGGTTCAGGCAGCAATTGGAGAAGTCCACTGGGGCAACAGAGGAGGGAATCTACGAGAAGCCCCTCCCAACTTAGGTGTCTCCCTCTGTCCCTCATGCCCTACTGCCTCTTGGACTTGACTATTGTCATCGTCGACATTTGCCTGTTGTCCTGGTTGATAAATGTGGCATATGGAGGGTGGGTCTCCTCTTCATAGGGTGCAGTCTCTAAGATAGGTTTCTTTTCAGGGTGACTCTTTCTGACCTGACATTTGGGATTTCCTCTACTTCAAGCCACGCAGACTCGCATGACTTCTACTCGGCCTTTGTGAAGCCAGTCAGGGTTCTGTTTCACTACTATTTGCACTGGTTTTCACAGAATTTCTTTAGGTCACCTGGATTGGCCTTGGGGTCTCCATAATCCCCACTGAAACCTTTCTTAAAATTCTTCAACATACATTGAAGAGGTGTTCGGTGAACACTTCCTCCGCCACACATTTTCTAAGACAGTGCCACTGACCTGCGGTGCCGGACATTCCAACGGTCACCAACAGGAACTGCAATGGCTTAACCACCCACACAGTTCTAGAGTCTCATTAGGACATGCCAGTTCCCGGACCCAGGGAGGTGATCAGGCCCCCTCTTCCACTCTCAAGGAGTGGGCCTACAATTCCCACAATACTTGCCTGCAGGTGTCTTCTTTTCTCAGCCGGTGTTATTTGTTGGCTTGTCTTGATCTTGTCTAGTTCTTGGGTCTGTCGGAGCCACCGTGTACCCCAGAGGGGCCGTCTGCCTCCTCCCAGAGAAAACTCTCAGTGGTGCCTGAAGGTTGGGTGAGACGGCCTTGATTGGGCACCGGTTGGTCTGTGCCACCCTCAGCAAAATATCGCTCCGACTCCTGGCTGGCTTACCAGAAATCTTGCAGAAAATCAAAGGAGTCAGACTGTATGTAGGAGTCAGTATGTTTGCCTTCCAACTGGACTGGGATGTGTACTCTGGTACACCTCTTCCCAAAAATGGGTGTTGTTGCTGGGGAACAGTCCCTCTCATAGGACATGTGCAGAAAAGAGTGCCAATAGTGATCCCACTGTTAGTGATCCTGGGGATAGGTACAGTAGTTGGGAAAGGGGTGGGTGGCCTAGCTCATTCTATGGTGCAGTTTAAGCAGCTGTCAGAGGAGTTTCAACATAGCCTACTGTAGGTCAGATTGCCCAGACTTTAGTCAAAGTGCAAGACCAGATAGACTCCTTTGTTGTTTTTGCCCTATCTTGTCACCATGGTGAAGAGAAGCAGTTGTGAAATGAGTGACATGGTTTTAAGAATGCTGCACGGGCATAAATGTGAGGATGGTCATAAGTGTGAGGACCAGTCAGAAGTGCGAGGACTGGTCACAAGTGTGAGGACCAGTCAAAAATAACTTTTTCAGCCCTCTGAGTAGTCCATGTGCACAAAAGGACTACTCAAAGGGCTGAAAAAAGTGATTTCTGACAGGTCCTCGCACTTTTGACCGGTCTTCGCACTTATGACTGGTCATCATTTATGCCCATTGTAGCATTCTTAAAAACGGTGTCACTCATTTCACAACTGCTTCTCTTCACCATGGTGACAAGATAGGGCCAAAACGTAAAATGTGAGGACAGTCGTAAGTTCAAGGACTGGTCACAAGTGCGAGGACCAGTCAAAAATTACTTTTTCAGCCCTCTGAGTAGTCCATGTGCATAAAAGGAGTCCATGTGCATAAAAGGAGAGGGAGGAAGAGAGGAGGAGAAGAAGAAAGGAAGAGGAAGTAGGGAGGAGAAGAAGGGGGGGAAGAGAAAGTAAGAAGGAAAGAAAAGAGGTGGTAGGTTTGAGGAGAAAGATTGCTGTACAATAAAAAAGATGAAAGGGAAGAAAACCAACCCCAAACACATATAAAGATATTAAGATAAAGAATGAATTGTTAAACTTTAAAGAATAAAAGAGAACAAATATGAATAAATAGCAATAATTAGAAACACACATACAAACATACAATGTATTTTCTTTGAACAGAATATTTGGCCGGTTCACAAATTTAAACAGTGTTTAGTCATTTCACTTAAATTTACAATTTCTATATTTCCTTTTTGCCATATTTATTCCTCATTTATATTTTAAAAAACCAATATTACCCTTCATCCTCATCTCTAATCTTAATCAAATTCAATTTTTCCCTTCTATTCTATATTATACTCCTTCCCATTGTCATCTATTTTTATATCAATCCTCACATTGCTTAATTATGTAATATTACAGTTGTTTAATACAAATTCAACATTTTAATATAAATCAATTAGTTATATAACTATCTTTTTTGTATATTAATCAATATGAACATGAATATTCCAATTATTTCCATGCAATCCAATTTCTTACAAATCAATTAATTATATTTACCAATAATAATAAACCAAATAATTTCCCCCAATATTCTTCCAAACCACAACTTAACCATTTCTGCTTTCAACACAATATACAATTAATAATATCTCAATTATTACAATTCCCTATTTAAATAGAGCTTTTTTTTCTTTTGTGTTTTAAAATCTTGAACTCCCCTCTTTTGCCATTTGCCATAAATTTCCCATTGTTTGCACCAACCTTTTTTGATGAGGAAAAAGAAAAGAAATCTGCCTTAGCAAACAGCAAAGCCAACAAGCTGTTTTAGTTTCGCTTTTGGTTTCAGCACAAGGAGAAAAAAAAATGTGCTCTTTGCAGCAGGCACCTTTTTGCAGCCGGCACCGATCTTCTCATTTGTTTTGTTTTAACCCTGATCAGCTGTAGGGGGGGCCTTTGAAGCCCCGCAGCAAGAATTTAAAGTTTTTTTTTTCCTCTAGCCATCAGCTGGAACTCAGGAGGCAGTCCCAATAGATTGGGAGTGGGTGGGGTAAGCAAACCCCGTTCTCCCGCTGTTTCCTAGCTTGCAGGGAAAAAGTCATTTTTTTCGTGACCCGCGTATAAGCCTAGGGGGCGTTTTTCAGCCTGAAAAACCGACTGAAAAACTCGGCTTATACGCGAGTATATACGGTATGTTTTGTTTGTTTGTGTGCATTTGCTATAGTGGCCCAGCTTGGTCTTAAGAGCACATTTGGGTTCTTAGATCCCAGTTTTTCTTCTAGCAATATGTGGGCCTCTGATTAATTCCATTTGTTGTATCTTGTTCCAGTTATTCATACAATTTATTGTGTCTGCATATGTGTTTTCATCTGTCATGTTTCAATTTGATTTGATTTTTTTAATGGATAGGCATGCATCCAACTAAATTTTAACTAAATTTTCTAAACATCTTTAAGGCGTTGGTTGCCTCCAAAAGCAGGTTACCTTTCTTTTAAAATGGGATGGAGAAAATGTCCTTTGTCGGAGGTCATAAAGTGTTAGTATTACTTTATAATATCTTGGAAGACCACACTTGGAATATTGGATCCAGTTTTGGTCGCCACGATATAAAAAAGATTAGAAAGAGCGCAGAGAAGAGCAAACAAAGATGATTAGGGGGCTGGAGACTGAAGAATGGTTACAAGAATTGGCTATGTCTAGTTTAATGAAAAGGACTGGGGTGACATGATAGCAGTGTTCCAATGTCTAAGGGGCTGCCACAAAGAAGAGGGGGTCAACCTGTTCTGCAAAGCACCTGAAGGGAGAACAAGAAGCAATGGATGGAAACAAACCAACCTAGAACTAAGGAGAAATTGCCTGACAGAACAATTAATCAATGGACTTGCCTCCAGAAGTTGTGGGTGCTCCAACACTGGAGGTTTTTAAGAAGAGATTGGACAACCATTTGTCTGAAATGATATATAGGGTTTCCTGCTTCAGCAGGGGGTTGGATTAGAAGACCTCCAAGGTCCCTTCCCACTCTGTTATTGTGTTATTCTGTCACCACTGAAAGGATTGAATGTTCTGAGGAATCACATAGCATCTGGGCACGAGGCAGCAATGGGCTACTTTCAGATGCGCAGCAAAAAGTGGCAGAGGCTTTATTGCCCAATGGGATTCCCTTGTTCCAGTCTAGCAAGTGCCAAGTTGAATCAGGGGCGTACAGATGTTCTTGAGTGGGATGCTTAGTTCATCAGCAGCAATCATGCAACCATTAGCACTGGGGAGATTCAGTTTAAATGTTAAAGAACATAGAAGTAAATTCAGATGGTGGTTGGCCATCAGTGATCATAGTACTGGTTCTAAATGGAGGGCAAAGGGGTTCTCAGTTGCATGCCTTTTGGGGTGAAGTTGCCCTAGCAAGTGGCAAGAATGCTGGGCCTAGACTTGTATCCTTTCGCATGTAAATACACATTGGAATATATGTGTGTGCTTGTATATCTGCATGTATATATTGGAACCCTATGCCCACACATCTTGTCAGGGAGACAGACTGTTGTTCCAAATTACTTTCTCCTTTTGCCATATGCTAAATAACTAAATAACTTTCTTTTTTGCTTTTTTTTAACTTTCAGGGGTCTCTTCCATAGAGGAATATTTAGCTACCAATAAAGGAGAATATTTGTAGCTCAGGTTTGAAATCATTACCCTAGTTTAGGTAATGAAATGTCTGCAAGAAAACAACCAAGCTCAGAGATCACCAAGGACCCCAAATATTTAGCTATTCAATCTCCCAACCACACATTTTGCCCATCTTGAGAATGACTTTGGACAGTTGGACTAAGAGAGGAACATATTGCTCTAACACCGGTGCAATTTAAAGATGAGTGAAGCCTGTCTTATCTTTGGGCTGGAGATGAGAGGAAGGCCGTGTTATGAGGACACATCAGAAAAAAATAATGTGGCCAGGGCATGTTTTGTGCTGCAGTTAGTTGAAATACCAGCTGATCACCAGGCTTTCTGAGAATGCACCCACACAAAACATTTGTGCTAAACAAAAGATTAGCAAGCTCCTTTTGGACAGAAGTGTAATGCTGTTCCATGAGAGCCTCAAAGCTATGTTCAAAAACAACCTGAACATAAATACATTTAATAAATTTAATAAAAATAAATAAATAAATAAAAACATCATCTGACAGATGTAGGAAGAGCAGAGAGAAACCTGACTCTCTCCTCTATTGTGCTATAACCCCCTCCTTGACTGTCCCCGTGATGAGTGGCTGTTCAGGCTGATCCAGGTCTTCAAACCAGGGATTGGTCTGGAGAAGTCCTGAGTAGAGGAGGAAAAACAGAAAGGCTCTGTAACATGGTATCCAGAGGGCACACCACTAGGTGCCAGGTGAATTGTGTCAAGTTGTGCCTGTGGCAAAACTGCTGAGGCTGGTCTGTTTAAGGGGGAAAACACTACATTAATACTGGAGCAGCTAAGGATGACTTTGAGATCCCTTGGGGAAGGGTTGGGGATGAGATGAAGGTGGCATCTTGAGAACTTGACATTAAAAAGAAATTTCATCAGGGACATGTTGGTGCAAGGGGTAGAGAGGGCCATCTAGGTACTGTTAAGTATAGGACAACTGTGGGAAGTCTAAAGAATTTACAATTCTTCATATTTACACATGATTCAATGCTGGAGAACTGAAATTAGAACTTCTTTTTCAGGTTTTTAAAAATTGCACCTTAATTTGCCCTTTGCTACGAAGGGCAATTTCAATTAACTGGCAGACGGTGGGATGGCTAAGAAGCATACATGCAAATAAAGGGAAGCCAGGCATCCTGTTCACTGTTTAAGCTGGACTTAGGAAAACTGCCAAGTGTCCCTTAGTAGGCCTTATTGTGTTGGATGTTTCCCAGGGTACTGAATAGAAAATGGTTATTGTGCATTGCAAGAACTATATCCTTATTCCTGATTGCAACCCTAGTGGAATTTGGCTTGAGAAGTCAGGTTTAGGATTTTAGAAACCTGAGCAGTTAGGTTTATAAAAGCAAAATCTAAATGTTATTTTCAGGGATGTTCGCAGAGGAGTCAAAAAAGTCAGCCAGAACCATGTGATTGAAGTTCATCTTTTTTTCTGTATGTTCTGCTTGATTTGACCTTTTCAGTCTCTCTCTCTGTGGTTATTTTAATGACTTAACCAGTGGAACAGCTTGCCTTCAGAAGTTGTAGGTGCTTTATCACTGGAGGTTTTTAAGAAAAGACTGGACAGCCACCTATCTGAAATGGTATAGAGCAGGGGTGGGCAATTGTGGCTCTTTTACAACCTGTGGACTTCAACTCCCAGAATTCCTGAGTGTCACGAGTATTTTCAGGGTTGCTGCAGCTACATGATTAGCCACAAAAGAGGTATGGCCTCAATCAACCCATCTGCTGTAAGCAATTACCTGCAAGCCTTCCCAGCCCTAGATAATTGCAGGTTTGCTCACAATATAAGCAAGGACCTTTCGGCTTGCTACTTGGGCCTTGACAACCGGTCAGGCCTGATCCAGCTAGTGTTTACTGCTGGAAGAAGACTGCAGGGCTTAGCACGATGCTGTAGAAGGGAGGAGATGCAGATAAGGACTCCAGACGCCGGCTGCTGAGATACTCCCACAGATGCTTGTGTTTTTGCTGTTTTAAGCACACAAGCCAACGGTTAGGTTGTGCTGGAAATTCTTCTCCACACAGACCCTCAAGCCACGTTGGTGCTTGAACTGCTTTTATTCTCAGGTGACTTTTTTTATTGTGAAGTCTTCGCTGCTGCCCTTCATTTGCCTTGATGATGTGTCGACGCCAAAGACGTCCACCTTTGTATTAACCTTTGTTTCTTGTGAACTGTTTTTGGTATTGTGGAGAGGAATCTAGGGAGGTAGCCTGGCTTCACATACCCAGATAAGACTTTGCTTTTAATGTGGTTTTTAAAGGCACAGTGTCTTTTTAAGTATTTTAAATTAAATTATATATTTATTCAAGGCTCCTTTGTCGGCTTTATTTCAATCCCAGTGCTTTTGCCCATGGGCTGGTTGGCGGTCCGGGGTACCCCTCAACCCCACACCCCAAGCTGTCTCAGGAATTCTGGGAGTTGAAGTCCACAGGTTGTAAAAGAGCCACAATTGCCCACCCCTGGTATAGGGTCGCCTGCTTGAGCAGGGGGTTGGAATAGAATAACTCCAAGGTCCCTTCCAGCTCTATCCTGATTGATTGACTTTCATGACTTTTAAAAAATTCCTGGGTTTGGATTGCCTATTTTACTTTTGATAAGGTGCAATCAAACAGTGTTCCATTCAGTGCTTCCCACTTTTGACTTTGGGGGTATCCCTGGTGATGATTTCCACAGATCATGATCAGCTGTCTGTCATGCAGAAACTTTGTCAAATTTGAAGGGAAATATTCCCATTGGAAGATATCATCCCACCTTACTGATTTATGATGGTTTCAATTGTTCTTCTTATTCTCTTCACTCCTTGGATTGGAAAGCCTTTCGGAATGGAAGACCCTTTCTTGTTCCTCCTCTTCTCCTCCTCCCCCATCAAGCCCTTAGATATTCTACCCAGACACATTCAACACCTCTTTACTTGATGAGTGGAAGGAGCTCTTTCTATCTCTTATGTTTGTATCTTGGCAAAACAAATGACTTCTTTATACACATCAAATGCAGGGACATTTTTTATCATAATAATACCAATAGTAATAGGTGCCTTGGGTGCAACCAAAACATCTGTAACGCCATTTGAACATCATCAGCATTGACAAAATCATCACCAGTCAATTATAGCTTTATCTGGAACATCTTACATGCTGCAACAATACCTTTAATACCAACAAACACAATCTGCCTATGCCACATCCTTTAGAAGGACTCAAGAGATGTATAAAAATGCCAAATCCAATCTAAATGTCTGGTTGACTGTACAATGAACCCTAATACATATAATTACAATTAATAATTATTAATATCTTACTACATTAAATAATAACAATAAATGGAAGTGGTAGTCCCAATGGTTATCAGCATACTGGGTGCCATACCAAAAAGCATTGGGCAACACTTAGAAAATCTGTGCATTGACAAAAATTTCCATCTGTTAATTAAAAAAAGGCTACAGTGCTTGGATCAGCACATATACTATACTGACAAATTACGACATCCCAAATTTTTGGGATGAAGTGAATGTGAATGAAGATCAACATTGGCTAAAGAACTGGAAGTTGTTGTTTTTATTATAAAAGAAGGAGAAGGAAGAGAAGGAGGAGGAGGAGAAAGAGGAGTTCCCCCTCCCCCATCTTCCATTACCACAAGTTAAGACACTGTGGAAAAATGGACTCCTACCCACTTCCTCAGATTTCTGAGGCATTTGTTAAATTTCTCTCTTAACCCCAGTTTTGGCTTGGCTGCTAGTAAGAGCTTTAAAAGAAGAAATGCACCTTCATGGGACAAACGTGGATATATGCCTGCATCAAATTTGCATGTGATCATTTATAGGCAAATTTATAAATAATTACTAGAATTAAAACAACAATGACATGTTTAACCCTACTGAGAAGAGTAAGAATCCCTGGAAAGGCTCACTCGCCTGTTCAGGCATTAGCTGTTGATAGGCACTTCGAGTCCTTTGCTTTCCCTTCTTCGGGTTCCTTATCTTGAAACAGAGTTTTTCAAAGGCTGTGACAGGGGACAGAATCTGTGTAAACCTGTGTCAATTGTCTCCTCAACCCCTATTAAAACTAGATGTCTACCAACTGGGAGGTGTGAAGACAAATACCATTGAACAAATTGAGCATTGTAAAGCTTGAATTGTACTTTTTAAAAATCAATTTTATTGGAGAACTTTTTTTACAGAGTAAAAACAGATATAAAGAAGCAGCTCCTATCTTTCTTTATAGCAGTTCAGTGGCGGGTTGCCCCCGGTTTGGACCAGTTCACAAGAACCGGTAGTAAAACAAGTGGGAGACTCCACCCACCGCCCTGGATGTCATCATCAGCGATCTGCGGTAGTAAAGGTAAATAGAACCCACCCCTGTAGCAGTTATAAATAGACTTATATTTTATCATCTCTGTAGTTATATTGTGGCTCCTTTCTTCCCATATTCTACCTTTTCTAACTGTCAAATCCATAAATTACAGGTTCGTTTTTTTCCTGTTTTCATCCAAAAGTCCATAAAGGGTTTCCAGTCATTAACAGATGTGGTTCTCTTTTCTCTACTCAGAGAAAAAGTCAATGTTGTCACCTCTGAAAGTTATCTCATCTTTATCAACCATTCCTCCAGCCTGAATCATATTTTGGATGGGGTTGTCTCAGTATGTGGAGGTCAGTGCAATTTCCTTCTCCAACACTTTTAAATTTGAAGTGGAAAATTACAGATAAAAGAGAAGGTTAAATTGAGGACCACTCTCTGTAAAGGAGGACACATGGTTGCCCTTCTACCCCCAATCCTGAACTCATTACAAACCATGCCAGAGCCACTATTGAACATCTCTGGAGAGACCTGAAAATGGCTGTCCACCAACAGTTGCCATCCAATCTGACCAGTGGTGGGATTCAATTTTTTTAACAACCGGTTCTGTGGGCATGGCTTATTTGGGTGGGCGTGGCTTGGTGGTCATGTGACTGGGTGGGTGTGGCTATGTGTATAGGGACTATTCAGAGGGCTGAAAAAAGTCATTTCTGACCGGTCCTTGCACTTTTGACCGGTCCTCGCACTTATGACTGGTCATCATTTATGCCCGTTGCAGCATTCTTAACAACCATGTCACTCATTTCACAACTGCGGTGCTTCATGTTGTTATGGAATGATGGGACCAAACAACATTCCGGGTCAGTCAGAGACAGATTTATTATTGCGCAAGGTTCAGAGCAGATTCGACCTGAAAGTCTGAACAACCAAGAGCTTTGACACAACTGTTTATATATGTTTTCAAGACAAAGGAGTTGGTGATCTAATACATTTTCCATATATGGTAAAATTACATTTGATAGACAAGAAATGAGCTGATACATTTATTCCATATATGGCTAACATACATTTATTATAAAATAATGGACACTTCCTCATTACTAAACCATTAGCTTCTAGTTTATAAGATTATTTTCAGCTAGACCACTTTCCTAAGTTCTATAAGTACTAATGGAGTTTTTACTGCTGTCCTTAGGTAATAATTAACTCTTTGCCCCATACATTTCTTTGTGTGGATGACAGTGAGGTTTTTCAGACATTCTCTATATGGCTGTCCTTCCGTGACAGCTAGGCCTCCTCAGAAGATATATTACCAATAATGGGGTTTAACTGCCTTTAATATACATTCCAACCAGCACGTTTCTCTCAAACAAGCACACTTTCTTTCTTACAATAATGTGAATAAAGAGGGCCCTTCAGTGTTCATCTAGCTGAACCCGCATCATCTACATTATTCCCCCTCTGAAAGTTTTTTCAATGCAGAAACTTTCATTCCCAGACTCCATTTCTACATATGTGTCTTTTTCAGAGTTTTTATCTTCCAGAAAATGCTCTGTCACAACTAATTCGTTCTCAGTCTGTATCTCTTTCATTGCTCTGATAGATAGCTGTTTCAGCACCGGGATTGCACAAGGAATAAAAGCTAGGCCTGCCACAGCACATATCAACAAGAATAACATTTGTTTAATCCACCCGGATCCAGGCACCCAAGAAAACCATGTCAGTTGTTTGTAACCTCTGACCTATTTTGGATGCCCTATCCTGCAATTCCTTGGCAACTTCTCTGACCACACCTGATATATTCATATAGAAACAACAATCTTCTCCCAGAAATACACACATATCTCTCTGCGGTTAGGAGGTCTAAGGCACGTCGATTTTGTAGGACCACTGCTGCCAATGAATCTATCTGGTCTTGGACTTCTACCAGGGTTCCAGCAATTTGGTTCAGGCTTTCTTGAAGCTCCTCTGATAATTGCTGAAACTGTATTACTGAGTGTGTCACTCCACCTATGTTCCAACTGCAGTTTCTATCCCCATGATTACTAATAGTGGGACTAGGACTGGCACCCATTTCTGAACATGTCCCATGATAGGAACAGGGATGGTATGTTCTCCACTGACAACACCTATTTTAGGGAAAAGGTTTACTAGTGTGCATGTTCCTGTCCAATTTGTTGGCAAACATAAATACGCAGCCTTCCTGCATAAGAAGAATACTCCTTTTCCCCTTACACACATGCCTATGTTCATGGAGAAAGCATGGGTCCGATGGTTCTTTTCATTAGTCCAGACCCCCAAAGTCCCTGCCACAAACATTCCAGCCAGCGGCTGTAATGGGACTTCTAGTGAAGGGTCCTTTTGCTTATCTCTGAGGATTGGGCCTTCAAAAAGATACCGGGAGTATTTCCAGGGGGAAAGGAGACACATAAATCTGTGCTGAACCTAATGGAGAGCCAGATAGGGAAGTGAGGGGGCTGGAATAGACACCTTTCCTTGGATACATTCCAGGACCCCTTCCCTCCTCCCCATCTTGTGATGATGGCAGTTGGTGGTAGTGAGAAAGTGACCTTATGGTGAAATGAGTGGTGTGCAGAAGGAAAAAGATCTTTGGTTAGTTCCACATCCCCAAGGTTCGTTCTAGGACCAAGGTACACTTCTGATGGACATTGTTCTTCTGTCAGAGATCCTACAGGCCTACCAGATGTCTGATGTCTCTTTACACACAGAGAGGGTATTTTCTACACCGGTGGCTGTAGGGCCAACTATTGGAAGGCGGCTTATTCCCAGTCTTTTGAATGGGTTATAAAATCTCCTTGCCTTTGATGTTACTGCTTTGTTTTTAATATCCCTTTTAAGGACTAGGGTAGCTTTTGTCCTTTCCCAGAGATCTTGCTCAATTGGAACAGCATGATAAAATGAAGGACTAGCAGACAAACACAACCAGCAGTTTTGAACCAAGGCAGAATCAGACTGATTAACGAGACTTTGACCTAATTCCAGTATCCTTGACATGTAGTTCCCTTTCTTTAATTGTTGCAGGGGTCCGTTCTCTCTTTGTTCTATTCCCCCCTTTACCGAGATTGTCAAACTCTTGACCCCAGGTCTAGGAGTTGGTTTAGGACTAAGGTACCCACTCCACCTTCTGATGCCACGTTGTTGGCGGGAGTGGACTTGACCTAAAGTGTCCCTATTCAGTGTCCTGATGCTGCTAGGTTCCTTGGGATTCTTGACATCTTCAAATCCTTCCTTATGGACAAGGGGGATTTCTTGAGCATTCTCACAACAGTGGGAACTATTGTTCAAGATATTATTACGTATTAGACCCTTTGCTAAAAACATCCAAAGCCTTAAAAAAAACATAATCACTTCCTTTCAACACACACATACACACACACAGGGCCTTAATATCACAACACCCTTATTTTACAAACTCACCACGTCAGGAAGAGGGTTAGGGATATGTGTAACTTGGGAAAGAGCAGTATGAACCTCAGTCCTAGGCTTCCCACAGAAAGGGCTAGGATAGTAGCTGCCCAGAGTCCCCACACCCAATCTTCCTCAAAAATGAGTGTTTTTAATAATTGCTGTTAATGGGTTTTACACTACAAATTACTATCATGGAATGTCGTCTGCCTTCGTTCCGAGCTTCGGCCGTGCGCTGGGAACCAGCTTCCAGGGTGGTTCAGCAAGGCTACCGGATCACCACCGTGCATTGAGAGTCCGTTGCCGGTAGGACTCAGCAGGGTGTATTCTTCTTGAATTTTAGCACCCATGGCCTGTCAGTTTTTAGACTTAGACCTATAGTCAGCTCCATAGGCTCACCTCTACAAAACCTAGCCAAATTTCTCGCCAAACAACTACAGCCCTATGCAGAAACCATCACCTCACACGTAAAAAACTCATTCCAGTTCATAGAGATCATAAAGAAACAAAACTTACAGCCCAGCGACTTACTCGTGAGCTTCGATGTCATATCCCTCTTCACCCAAGTGCCAATCAAAGAAGCCTTGACAGCTATCCAAAACAAATATAACCCCCCCAAGCACATCCTAGATCTGACCAACCACTGCCTATCCAACACATACTTCATCTATAACGGACAAAAATACAAACAAATAGAAGGAGCACCCATGGGATCACCCCTCTCACCTGTCATTGCAAATCTCTACATGGAACACTTTGAAACCCAAGCTCTAGAAAAATCGGATCACAAACCCAAACTTTGGCTCAGATATGTAGATGACACCTTCATAATCTGGCCACACGGGAAAGAAAAACTGGACAACTTCCTCACACACCTCAACAGCCTACACCCCAAAATACAGTTCACCATGGAAACAGAAACCAACAACCAACTTCCCTTCCTGGATGTCTTAGTCTACAAGAAATCCAATGGCTCCCTAGGACACACCATCTACCAGAAGAAAACACATACAAACCGCTATCTGCACGCACTCTCACACCACCACCCAGCACAGATCAACTCCGTAGCCAAGACACTCATCTCCAGAATAAAACGCTTAGCTGACGAACAACACCTACAAACCGAATTACACACTCTCACTAACGTACTAACATCCAACGGATTCCAAAGAAATAAGATCACCAACCTAATTCAAAAAGAAACCCCCACTAAAACCCAAGACAGGGAACAAGAAAACGGCAAAGCCCTCCTTCCATACATAAAAGGCACCACAGACAGAATTAGCAAGATCCTCCACAAACACAACATCAAGACAGCATTCTGCACAAACCGAAAAATATCCACCATCCTAAGAAACCCCAAAGACAAAATTGAGTTAGAAAACCAAGGAGTATATGAAATCCCATGCACTGCTTGTCCCACCACATACATCGGACAAACCAACAGAAGAATAAGTGCACGCATTGAAGAACACAAGAACTCAGTCAGAAAAGAGGAACCAACTTCTTCCCTGGTCCAACACTTTAAAGCCACAGGACATGATATTGACTTCAAAAAAGACCAGAACTATCGCCAAAACTGAACACTTCAACAACAGAATAATCAGAGAAGCTATCGAGATAGAAAAACGCCCACACAGCATGAATAAACGAGATGATACCTCCCGCCTACCAGCCATTTGGAAACCCGCCCTTAGTGACAAACGAGTCCTTAACACAAAGAATGACACCAGACCCACACTCACGAAAACCACACAGGATATCACCACCACACTTCCACGCAAAAAGCAAACCCAGACCCACACCGATGATGAGACACGACCACAGACCAGAAGCCAAACCAAAGCTGCACCATTGACCAATTTAAACCCCTCCAATCCATACATGAAGCAAACTGACACCCACCACGAAGATGTGGCACGACCACGAACGCGAAGCCAAACAACAGCAATGCAGCTCACCAGCTCAAATCCCCCTGCAACTCAGAGTAACCCGAGCACAGCCAAGCCCCCACCCAAACAGAGCACACCCCCAGCCAATCAGAGCACAGCCAACCCCCCATCCAATCAGAACACAGCCATGCTCCCACCCAATCAGCTCCCACCCCCACTGGCAGTTAAAAGGAGGAAACAGCTGCAATCACACATTGCTCCTGGAAGCACGAAGCCGAGAACACCAGCCTGAAGATGACGAATGAGACTTCGTCGAAACGTCGCCAAGACACTTCCAATTTTACGCGGGAGAAAACCCGAATAACCAAAGACCTACATATATATATATATATATATATATATATATATATATTTTCTTCTAAGATACATAAAGCTTGAGTTAGTGCATACAATTCACAGGTTTGAGCAGACCAATTTCAAGGCAAACCCCTTGCTTCCAGGATCTCTTTAGTGTGTCCATTTATAATAGCATAAAAAATTGCTTCTCCTTTCTCCAGGGGGTATTCCTCAAAATCAAGTTTGTCTGCTGGGACTTCCGGCGGCTCCGCAAGCTTGGAAGGCGCCTGAATGAGAGCGCCCACTTCGCGGTTCCGTAAAAACCCCCGAACGGCAGTCCAATGCCATCGGGAGGTTTGAAAAACCTTTCCCCGAGCAAAGGGGAAAGGCAAGAGCTGGCTGGTGGGGGTAGAACTCGCCAAAGCCCCCCAGAAGGATCTCTGTGGGGGTGGAAGGTTTGAGTTCCCCAGAAACCAGCCAATTGCTCCGGACCGGAAACGTCTCTGTCTTTGCAGAGCCACAAGCCGCGACCGCATCTGTGGGATTCTTTTTACATTTAAATTCTTTTTAACATCAAAAGCAGACAGGATCAGCCAGGAGGACTTTAATTGCAAGTATTTGACTTAACTTCTCTCTATTTGTGGATTGCCTCCTTCGGAAGTTACAAATTAACTGGAAACAAAATGGTGATTGAGGCTTGAGTGGCTGGGAAAGTGAAAGTGATCTGAGCACTGGCACAGCCTCAAATTACTTTTTAAAATTTTCTTCTATTAAAGATTTGTTAGAAGGAGGATTTTTCTAAGATTTGTTTGTTGGAATTCAAGTAAAGATTTGGACTGTTTGGCTGCTTTTTAATTAAAAGGAAAACTTAAAGAATACAGGAAGAAGGAAAGAAAGTAAATAAAAGAAGGAGGAGGGAAAAGATAAACTCCCCCCAAAATGGCCACAAAAATTCCCTCAGTTAAAACAGTCCCAGCAAAAGGCACATCCAGTGCTGGAAGTTCACCTGCTCATGTTCCTAAAGTACAGGAGACACAGACTTTAACAATTGAAATGATACAGCAGGTTATTCAAGGAGCTTTGAGTACTACAGAGGACAAACTTACAGCAGTATTGGATAACAGAATTCAAACTGTAGCAGATGATCTCACTGCTGTGATAGACACTAAAATTCAAATAGTTACAGAAGAATTGGCAGCACGTAATGTGGATATCAGAGAAGATATACTCTTTGCATTTCAGGGCTAGCTGCTCAAGCTGAAAATCTTGATTGTAAGATAGAAGAGGTTAAGGAAACTACTGAAATTATGAGCAGCAAGCTGGATGTGGCTCAGCAGAGAATAGAGAGATCAGAGATGGATTTGATTCTTTTACAATATAGAGAAATGGAGTTTGCAGTGAGAATCAGAGGGGTGAAAGAAGATAAAAAAGAAAACTTGAAGGAGAGGATGGGAGAAGCATTGGCACAGGTGCTGGGGATGCCAAAAGGCGAGGTGATGTGGCAAATGGATAAAATTTTTAGAGTTAATTCCTGGGTGGCCAGGCAGAGAAAATTACCTAAAGATATAGTAATATACATTACTACAAGACATGTACGTAACGAAGTGCTGCAAGCAACCTATAAAAAAAAGTTAGAAGTGGAAGGACAAGAAGTGATGACAATGAAGGAATTCCCCCCAAAATGTTAAGAGCTAGAAGAGAATACTCTTTTTTGGTGGAGGAGTTGAAGAATCGTCAGCTACAATACAGATGGGATGTTCCAGCCGGTTTAGTGGTGAATTTCTCTGGAGAGAGATATAGGCTTAACACGACTGATAAAGCAAGGGATTTTTACATAAATGTTTTAAAGGCTGGAAGGCCAAAATCTCCTGAAATTAAAGTGAAACAAACAGCTGAAAAGAGACCACAGGAAGAATTGTTATCCATTGCCCAGGGGTGAACTTCAACAAGTCAAGAAGATCTTCTTCAAGTCCTGGTGGATGTGAGCGAAGAATTACCTAAGGAGCAAAGAATGACCAGAGCGGCTACAGCAAAACGCAAGGAGGAGTTAAAAATTCAACAATTGCAACTACCAAGTCGAGAACTCGCCAAAACAGAAGCAGTGGGAGGAGCCAGACCGAAAAGTCGGTTAGAGTTGGAAAACCAGCAAATGCTCCTGAGGCTTCAAAAATTTAAGCATGGGAACTAGATTCCTATCTTGGAATGTCAATGGTTTGAATTCTCCGCAGAAAAGAAGAAAAATATTTACGTATCTTAAACAATTTAAAAATGATATAATATGTTTACAAGAGACTCATATTAGAATACAAGATCAGAAATATTTAACAAACTCAAGATTGGGTATGCATTATGTTGCAGCATCACCAGACAAATAAAATGGTATAGTTATCTACCTGAAGAAGGACTTAATTGCTAAATTAATTGAAGCAGATGAACAAGGTAGATACTTGGCAATTGAAGTTCTGATTAAAGGTGAAAAAACTTTAATAGTGGGGGTTTATGCACCCAATCAACAACAGGAGATTTTTTACAGTTTTTTACACTCAAAAATGACTAATTGGAATTACAAAACATGTATTTTGCTTGGAGACTGGAATGGAGTAATAGATGTTAAAAAAGACAAGTTAGGATCGAAACAAAGCTTCGCTTTAAGAGCTAAATTGCCAAGATCTTTTTTTGATCTGATGGAGGAGTGGGAGTTGAAGGACATTTGGAGAGATAGAAACCCAACAGATAAAGATTTCACCTTCTTCTCAGATAGACATCAATCTTTCTCAAGGATAGATTTTATTTTAATATCTAATGATCTTTTCCCTAGGGTGAAGACAACCAAGATCTTTCCAAGAACGTTGACAGACCACAGCCCTGTATGGGTAGAAATAGATTATTGCAAGGGACCAAAGAGGTCCTGGAGAGTAAATGAAAATTTATTTAGATATGGGGAAAATATTAAGGAATGTAAGAAGTTTTTGAAAGAATATTTTATTATGAATATGCAAAAGGGTACCCCAATGGAAATGGTGTGGGATGCAAGCAAGGCTTATATGCGGGGTGTTCTGATTTATCTGAATAATAAATTTAGAAAAAAGCAAGGGGAAAAAAGAAGGGTGCTGGAAGAGGAAATTAAGGAAAATGAACAACTCTTGATAAAAAACCCAAGGGATAATAAGGTTAAGGAGGTTATCAACTTGCTGAAAGAACAATTTAAAATGTTGATAGCAGATCAAACTGCAACTAACTTACAGTATGCTAAATACAATACATTTTGTAATGCTAACAAACCCGGAAGATGGTTGGCTTATATGCTTAGAAAGAGACAAAGTCAAAGAACAATTGAAAAAATTAAATATAAAGGAAAAGAGGTCTTTCAGCAAGAATCAATCAAGAAGTCGTTTATAGAATACTATTCAGAATTATATAAGACAGATAAAATTCAGGATATGGATATAGATAGATTTCTTAAGAAGCAGAATATTAAGCCAGTTTCACAAGATCAAAGGGATATGTTAACTCAATTAATTACATTAGAGGAAATTATGTCTGCAATTAAAGATTTAAAGTTGGGTAAGGCCCCAGGAACTGATGGCCTGACGGCGGTTTACTATAAAAATTTGTGTGAAGAGATGGCTGAACCAATGAAAGAATTATTTAATACAATACAACAGGGAGGAAAGGTTCCTCCCTCCTGGAAAGCAGCCTTTATATCTTTAATACCAAAGGAAGGTCAGGATCATACAGAACCAAAAAATTATAGGCCTATTTCATTGTTAAATACTGATTATAAGATATTTGCTAAGGTATTAGCAAATAGATTAATGAAAGTAATGCAACAAATGATACATCATGATCAAACAGGTTTTATAAGTGGCAGACAGATGAAAAGCAACATAAGACACATTGTTAATGTATTGGAATATCTAGAAAGGAACAACCAGGTCCCTGCGGGTATAATATTTTTAGATGCTGAAAAAGCATTTGATCGACTTAATTGGCAGTTTTTATTAAATTTAATTGAAAGAATGCAGTTCAGAGACACCTTTATACAATCAATAAAGGCAATATACCAGAAACAAACAGCACAAATAATAGTTAATGGAGGCTTAACTGAAAATTTTTTAATAGAAAAAGGTACTCGGCAAGGATGTCCTTTGTCTCCATTATTATTTATCCTATCACTGGAAATATTGCTGAATAATATACGAGACTCAGAAGGTATAAAGGGAATTCAGATTAGGCAACATGAATATAAACTACGTGCATTCGCAGATGACCTGGTTGTTACCTTAACTCAACCATCACAATCTGTTAAAATATTATTGGATATAATTAAAGAGTATGGATTAATATCTGGCTTCAAAATAAATGCAGCCAAAACAAAGATAATAGCTAAAAATATGACTGTTAAACAAAAACAAGAGATGGAAAATCAAACAGGATTTGAAGTAGTTAAAAAGGTCAAGTATTTAGGTATAAATATCCTGACAAGTAACTCAAAATTATATCATCACAACTATGAAGTACTGTGGCAAAAGATGCAATTAGAGATCCAGAATTGGCGAAAGCTACAGTTGTCACTGCTAGGAAGGATAGCTGCCATAAAAATGAATCTTTTACCAAGGTTTTTGTTCCTTTTTCAAACAATACCAATACTTAAAACTGATAAAATAATGAAAGAATGGCAAAAAGGTATAAACACTTTTGTCTGGGCAGGGAAAAAACCTCGAGTTAAACAGAGAATAATGCAGGATTCTCGAGAAAGAGGAGGACTTAAAATGCCCAATTTAGGGCTATATTATGAGGCAGCTGTATTATCACTAGTTAGTGATTGGATTAATTTAACAGAGGATAGGATATTAAATGTTGAAGGGTATGGCCTGGTTTTTGGCTGGCATGCATATTTACTGTATGACAAAAAGGTAGACAATATCTTTAAAAGTCATATATTGAGAAGTTCTTTGTTACGTGTATGGAAAAAGTATAGTTATAAGTTAAATGATAAAATTCCGATTTGGGCAATACCCAGACATGCAATTGAAAATATAAATATAGAACAAAAGCAAGATGGGACTTCATATGAGCAACCTTTGGATAAGGAAGGATATGGTTATCAATTAAAAACTATTCAGCAATTAAAAGAACAAGGAATAATTAAAACTTGGTTTCAATATGGCCAGTTACAGGCCAGATGGAAAGAGGACCAAAAAAAGGGTATTTTGCAGCATGAAGAGAACTTGATTAAGCAGATAAGAGACCAGAGCCAAATGCATATAAAAAGGTTATATAATGTATTATTGGAAATAGATTCTGAGACAGAATTAGTTAAGGATTGTATGATAAAGTGGGCACAAAATGTAGGGGAAACAATAACGTTGGACACATGGGAAACTATATGGGTTAGAAATGTAAAATTTACACAGGCTCAAAATTTAAGATAAAATTTTTATAAAATGTTTTATAGATGGCATTTAGATCCAAAAAAATTAGCCTGTATGTATCTGAATATTCAGCCCAAATGTTGGAGATGTGGAAGTCAGGATGCCACTTATTATCATATATGGTGGACTTGTAAAAAAATTAAGGCGTTCTGGATAAAAATTTGGTGGATAATCCAAAATATATTAAAGAAAAAGATTAAATTTACGCCACAGTTTTTTTGTTAGGTATTATAACAGATTGTACTGGACTGGAAATAAAGTTGATTTTAAATTTAATAACTGCGGCAAGACTACTGGTGGCACAGTATTGGAAGAAACAAGAAATACCTACGATTCTACGACTTCCGGTTGAGCTGCCGGCATCGCCAGACGCTTCTTTGCGAAGCGCCAGCCCCAGACTCCGTAGAATCGCAAGAACAGTGAAAATCGGCTGTCTTGCGGTTTGGAATCCTTCCCCCCAGGAAGAAGGGGGGAAGGAGAGCAGATGGGTGGGGTAGAGCTCCCTAAGAGCACCAGATTTTGCTAATAATCTGGTGCCTGAAGATGAGAGCTCCCCGTGAAGCCTGTCAAAGCTCCGGACCTGGGATGCCTCTGACGGGGAAGTTTTTCCCTGTCAGAACTAGATGCCGCGGCCACCCCATTAAACAACTTTAAACAAATACTTCTTGAACCAAGTTGGCAGAGCACAAGTTGCACGAAGGAAACAGCAAGTATTTTTTTTCTTTTTTTTTAACTCCAGGGATTTACTTTCTTAAAAGATTTCTCCTAAGTGGAAAGTGAAAGCAAGATGGCGTTTGAGTTTCAACGGGGCGTGAAGAAATGAAAGTTAAAAGCAACTATTGATAAGCCCCTGTTTGAAACGTAAAACTCCTTTTTGAAAAGTGGATGAAATAAGAAAGGATGTAATAATAATAACTCAAGCAGCAATATAAATTAAAAAGTCTTTTTTTTTCCTTTTTTCTTCTTGAAATTCTTTTTTTTCTTTCTTCTTTTTTTTCCTCGTCCTTCTGGAAGGGAAGGAAGAAGGGGGGCAAGATGGCTGGGCTTTTTGAAAACAAAGAAAGTAAAGGAGGGTTATTTAACCCTCAATGGTCTGACTTTGAGGAAGCTTTGAGCTCAATTACCTCTGCTTTATTGAAAAGAATTGATACTATATTTCAAGCTTCTCAAGCTGGAAACAATGAAATACATGGAAATACTGAGTTGCAATCTAGCAGTGGGGGATTGAATGAAGAGCTGGGAGAGGAAAAAAAACAACAACAGACCATAGCAGATTTTACAGAAGAGAGAAAGATGAAGGCTGAGCAGGAGCAAGAAACTCTGGAAGTTGATGAAATTTTGACTATACGAATTTTTTTATATAAAATTCAATCTGTACTTAAAGAGCTGTTTCCAGAAGAAGCTACATTCCTGCAAAAAGTTTATAATATCCAATCCCAAAAACCGCAAAATTTTACTGGAGTTAAAAAAGGCAGAGGGATCAAAGTTAAGAAGAAAGTTCGTAAAAAGGAAAAGAAGAAAGCCTGGAGAAATGGAAAATAACCCTGCTTGACGAGATGATGGTCCTTAAAAAGTATTGTTTAAATGTTTAAAGATTTTGAATTTTTTGGGGAAAAAAAAAGTAGACAGCAGTTTAATGCCAGTTAACCAAGTGATGAACGATGAGGAGGCAATCTATAGCTGTATTGGAATATTTTGAGAAGAACAAACAGATCACAGCAATGCTGGTGTGTTGGGCTGTGAAATATGCCCTGACTCGAAGGATTTGGAATATTTTATTAAGGACTGTGATAAATCTGGATCTAACTGTAAACGTAGAAGTTTTATTGAATATACTAAACTGGAGCTTCCTGTTTGATGGTAATAAATATAAGGCAAAAGGACTATGGATCTAGAGCAATTGCAGCTGATCTGGTGGTTTCCCTAATACGCCTGATGAATCTACTAATCTAATTTTTGACTGGATTTGATGGATATTATTACAAATATAATTATAAAGTCACTCGGGGGGGGGGTTTATAAAGAAGCAATTTTCTATTTAGGTGGGTAGACGTAAATGATGAAGATATTCTATACGCTGTTGGAAGATGTGAAGACAAGATTAGCAACTGGTTTAATCTAGTATGAAGAATTTAAATGTTTGATATAGTTATTAAATGATGTTTTATCTGTATTGATAAATTTATAAGAGGTTTGACTGTTATATTCCTTTTTTGACTAAAAATTTTATTATTATTGTTTTTTTTATTAAGTGTTTTAACTATAACTGGACCTTGATGGTTTAAAAATGGAGGACGGAAGACTTTATATAGTATTTTATTTTAAATTTGGGGGTTTTTTTGATTGAGGGTTTCTTTATTTTTCTTTGTTGTTGGGTTTTTTTCTCTGTTTTAAATGAAAGAAGTTATAAAATATCTTGTTAGATCGTATAGACTTAATAATTTGCTAAGTATTAATTAGTTATATTGAGTAATGATAGGTGTGATTACGTAATACTTAATTGTTTTATTAACTGCTGTAACTATAAATGGAGACATGGAGATTAATTCTGTTGAATTAGATGGAATAAGAAGAAAGAAGACTTGCTTTCCTTTTATCTACTTGTTTAATGATTAGGATTATGATAAGTGTGAAATGGAGTTTAACTTAGAGAATTTGAGCTGTATTTTATCTTGTATTTGTATTTGCTCTGGGAAGTCGGGGGGGTGGTTGGGGAGGGGGGAGAAAATGTATGTAAAATTTTTAAAAACTTTTTCAATAAAAAAAAAAGAAATACCTACGATTCAAGAATGGACATTAAAAGTAGTGCATTTGGCAGAAATGGCAAAAATCTCCGCATATCTCAAAGATTACTCAAATGAAAGATACATAAAGGAGTGGAGAAGATGGATAGACTATATTCAAAACAAATACCGTAATAAGAAATTTCAATTAGCTTATGAATGAAATATTTTGTAGAAATTGTTATATTAAGTAGAATATTGTTGTTTTATTACTAGGAGTTAAAGATCAAGGTTAATAATGACTTATTGTATGGTTAGCTAATTATAGCTTTGAGTTTGTACATGTAGTACCCTGAGCTAATCCCGGGAAGTCAAGGGGGGGAGGGGGGAGGGAGGAAAGAGAAAAGACGGGGTGGCGGTAGGGGAAATGATAGAAGAAGTGCGACCTACGGGAGGGGCGAGGGGAGGGGAGGGGAGAAAATTTTTTGTATAATTTGTAAAACTTTTCAATAAAAAAAAATCAAGTTTGTCTGCTGCATTAAAATTGTTTCATATTTTCAAGGCTTCCTCTTTTGTGTTCCTCCCATTTCAAACTCCAAGGTTAAGATTCAATTAATTTTGCATATAGGGGTTTGGTAAGATCAGCATAGACAAAAATGTCACTGACTCTCCCTTACTACGGTTGGAAGAAAAAGAAGCCTGTCCCTTTAAGGATTGTTGGAAGGCAAAGCTTTCCCTTCTTGAATTCAAAACTCCCGGCTGGAAACAGATACAAGCACAGCGTTCCGGGGCTAGCCTGTAAGATTAGCCCTTTTTTATTTTATATATATCCTAAAATGTCTTTTGATTTTCTATGTGACCCTTTAAAGTTCCTTTGAAATTCTTTTGATTTGGCATGTGAATTCTTTGATTTGTGTGTGTGATTGTTTTATGGTGTTTAAATCTAAAAAAGCTTTTCTTTGTTTTCCAGCCAGAGAAGGTCAGGCTGGGGATCTTTGCCAAAATGTAACTAATTTAGATAGTGAAACGTTTTATTTTCTTTACAATAAATATGAGTTTAATTAGAAAATGCATCTTCGGGTTTATTTTTGAAAAATATACACAAGGAGAATGCCAGGATCCCAATTACCCTAAGCAAGGTAACGGGGCTGATTGCCGCTCTGACATGTTCGTTTCCTATAATTATTCAGCTTGCTATTTCTGTTTTCTCCTTTGTTGTGGAAAATAAGGTAGCTTCAGCTTCTTAATGGCCCATCGATAAACGAGGGGGCTGAAACTCTGCTTGAGTTTCGGCTTATTTCTTTTAGGGAATTTAATTTCCCTGCTCTGTTAATATAAAGTTTCTCCTATCTTCCAACACTACATATTGTAATTTCTAACTCATCTCTGTAACAATTCCTAAAAGGGCAGCAACTTGTCAAACAAGCAAACAAGCACACAAACAAATAAACAAACAAATGTGCCATAGGATAGAGCACCTTGTCTGCTAAGCATGCAAAGTGCATGCAGACATAAAGACAGAAAGGAGTACAAAAAAGCTTCAAAAATAGAACAAACAATCTAAATGAAGTATTTTGGATCAATGCTCTGAAATATCTTTGGTTCAAACTTTAGTGTCAATTCTCTGCCTTTAGTAAAATGCAAGTCAGATTCAAAAAATCTTTCAAAATCATTTCTTTTATATAGGTTTAATTAAATATTTTAAACCTCAAAAATTTCCAGAAAAAAAATAAAACCAAATCAAAATTGTATTCAGAGCAGAAAAGAAAATATATCTGCATAG
>WNWU01011388.1:12618-41698 GCA_012654045.1 Ptyas mucosa | reverse complement strand
GGAGATTTTGGAGCACTTCATGCTTCCTTCCGCAGACGAGCTTTATGGGGATGCTGATTTCATTTTCCAGCAGGACTTGGCACCTGCCCACACTGCCAAAAGTACCAAAACCTGGTTCAATGACCATGGGATTACTGTTCTTGATTGGCCAGCAAACTCGCCTGACCTGAACCCCATAGAGAATCTATGGGGCATTGCCAAGAGAAAGATGAGAAACATGAGACCGAACAATGCAGAAGAGCTGTAGGCCACTATTGAAGCATCCTGGTCTTCCATAACACCTCAGCAGTGCCACAGGCTGATAGCATCCATGCCATGCCGCATTGAGGCAGTAATTGATGCAAAAGGGGCCCAAACCAAGTACTGAGTACATATGCATGCTTATACTTTTCAGAGGTCCAATATTGTTCTATGTACAATCCTTGTTTTATTGATTTCATGTAATATTCTAATTTTCTGAGATTGTGAATTTGGGGTTTTCATGATCTGTAAGCCATAATCATCAAAATTATGACAAATCAAGGCTTGAACTATCTCGCTTTGTATGTAATGAGTCTATCTCATATATTAGTTTCACTTTTTAAGTTGCATTACTGAAATAAATGAACTTTTGCACAATATTCTAATTTTTCGAGTTTCACCTGTATATACAAATTTACATATCTCCTATTTCATTATATATCAAGTATGCAGTATTTTACTTCCTAAACCACTATGCATGTATTTAATAAACCTATATTACATTCACAAATTCAATATACATTGATATATTGATATACATTGATATATACATTTCCAGACATTCGTTGTCCCTTGTTTTTGGCATTCTTCCTCTTATCTAACCAATTATAAAATTTATTCCAGACTTCATAGTATGTTGATTCACTTTTGTCTTTGAGTTCTAAAGTGAGTCTGTCCATCTCTGCACAGCTGTAAATTTTGTGTATTACTTCTTCTTCTGAGGGTATTTCTTTACACTTCCATTTTTGAGCAAATGCTAGTCTTGCCGCGGTAAGTATATGCAATATTAAATAGGTTACATTATTGTCATATTTGCCATCTGTCACAGGGGTGAAATCTATTTTTTTTTGCTACCGGTTCTGTGGGCGTGGCTTAATTAGTGGGTGGGGCTTGGTGGTAAGGTGACTGGGTGGGCGTGGCTTGTTGGTCAGGTGGGCGTGGCCACGTCAATGTCACTTCTTTGCCCTTTTTTAACCTACAAAACACAACACAACACAACTGGCTCACCCACAATGTAAAAGAAGCTGTGCTAGACCCAAAATGGCCCCTGCAACAAGTAGGAACCTCACACAGGCACAAAAAGTACAAAAAACCAACTTTCACACTGAAAGGGAAACAATAATAAGGATATAATAAATAATACTAGAATATGATATACTGGTATACTAGATTCTGTAACCATTAGGTTCCTGTAATACATATATGCCTTTGTATTTGTATCACACATATTATGTCTTTATATTTGTATCTCCTGTAACAAACATATTCTGTTATTAGGCCTCTGTAATGTATCTGGTATTTGTCAAACATATGCTCCTGCCATTTGATCTGAACCCATATCAATCTTCTTTCTGTTTTTCTTGTGCCATCTAAGAGCATGGTACGTATCTCCAAGGGATAATTTACACCTCAGCCCTAATTTATGTTTGATCTGGATAAGCTCCTGCCTTGTAAAACCAGGGGGCCAAATGGCCAATTGAGTAAACAAAGGAATACTCAAGATAAGACTAATTGGGAAGTTTCTATTCCCTTGCAGGGCAACAAAGAATACACAAACATAAATTAGGGTGGCAGAGTTGGGGATTTAACTGGTGTTTTAAAGGTATAAAAAGAGGTTACATCTTCTCTGAAGGTGTGAGCCCTCCCATATATATATCTCTTTGTATGTGTTTGGAATGGTTTTACCCAGCCTTTTGTCTTTGATCAAAGATTAAATGTTGATTCTTATTTTATGGCTCTGTTTAAGTCCTTCTTTTTGGTTCACTGAGGACTTAAGCGTACAGCCGGATCTTACATTTCTGGCGCCCAACGTGGGGCTTGAAGGCAAAGTTTCTTCAAGGTGGCTGCATTCAGCTTCCCACAAACTGAGCTGCTTTGAGGCTTGGTGGCCTTCATTAAAGGCAGATTGAAGAAACCAGCTTGGACCAGTACTGAAGTCAAGAGCGCTCCTGGAAAAATTTATCCAGTGACTTTGGCCTGGTCATTTGCTGGCAGGCTCCGATTCTGCCTGCCCTGAACGCCTAACAAAGAGGTTTGCACTGTGGGGGGTTATGGAACTGAGCTCTTCTGGGTGAGTAGATTTTTTTTTTTCTCTTGGGAAAGGGAGTGTTGCCTTGTGTGTGTGTGTGACTGCAATGTGGGAAATACCTAATAGAGGTTTGCCTACATTTTGAAAGGAGTGTGACTGTTGGAATAAGAATCTGTAATGCAGGAGAGGGCTCTGACCAAACTTCAAACCCACAGGGGAGGTCTGGGAAATCTCTTAGGGAAAAAGAGAGGGTTTGGTTAGGCTTCGCACTGACGGAAAGGTGTGGGAAATCTCCTCAGGAAGAAAGAGAGTCTAGTCAGGCTTCGAGTTGACGGAAAGGAATCCTCTGGGAAAAATGGGCAACCATGCCGGTAGCCTGTTTGGAACAAATAACCTAGTAACAAGAATAGGGCCATGTTCTCCATTTGGCTATGTTAGCCCACTGGAACACGTTACATACAAATTGTAAAAAAAAAAAAAGAGTATAAAAAAATGAAAAATGTTGTGGCAGTAAAAGTTGTCTGTAGAAAGAAAAGTGGAGTTCAAACTTGCTCATGAGAGCCCTGGCTAAATGCAAACGATGTGTGAACATAGGTCTCTATACCTCTTATACATCTTGATCTTTAAAATGGGCCAGCAATTGCTGGGAGGTCCAAGCTAGAATGAGAACACACAGAACACCCACAGGGCAGAGACACGTAGTAACAATCTAGTGCCTAAAGAGAGATCTATGGGTGGCAAAGAAATATTGCAGTGTTATAAAGATCTTGATAATTTACCATTCTCAAAAGAGCCAGAGAAGTCTGAAAGAACTAAGAATAAAGAAGAAATTGTTTATTGTTCTTCCCACCCGGGCTTTAGCAGGTAATAAAAAATGTAAACCCTGCCTAAATGGGAAGACTCATAGAATTTGACTTGATCAATTTGGTGTGGTTTCTGTTACAAAATTCCTGGATATGCATCTATAATAATAGCATATAGAATTGATTGTGATATGTCTGGTCAGCCTGCAAATTAAGTAAACATCTTGACTTGAAGCTGTGGGAAACGGAAAGTAGTTAGGGCCCACAATCATATTTATGATTTAAACTGCTCTCTGAGTTTTACCACTGCTTTAAGAATAAGCTATAGGTTGCCCAAGGAAATAAAATTTAAAAAACAACAACAACCTCCACAGGTCTGGAAATGTTTGATGGTATGTTTGTGTATGTGTGTAATCATTTCCAAACCTGTAGGAAGGATGAGACCCTCTAACAGTACACAAAAAGTTATTTAGAAAATGGAGCTCATTGGTTTGTGAGAAAGCTCCCTGAAATAATTATGATTGGTTTGCATGGAGGAAGCATTAAATGAAATTTTTGTATGTGAAATTGGTTTATACAAAAAGTCTGATTGCAGTACAAATGTGAATGTCTGTGTGTTGACCATCACCCCTCTAGAAAGATTCCCTTTCATATAAACAGTAAGTTGCAAGGTTTTGTTGTTGTTGTTGTTGTGAAGTAAGTAAAGATCCCATGGAGGATGTGGGAGATAAATTTGTGGAAAATGTCTGTGAGTTGTTGAGGCTAGAGAGAAATGCAGAGGGTTGTTTTGTTGAAAGGATGCCTAGAGGCGAAAGGAGGTGAGAATTCTATGTAGTTTAAACATTTTTTCTCCCTGTATTTCCCCTCCCCCCATCATTCTTTTACACAAGGACCCCCCCTCCCTTGGAGGAGCAAGAGAAGCTGGTAAAAGGGGGGCTGCGGGTTTTTGTTCTTTTAACCATTTTTTCCCTCTCTGCTGAACCAGCCTGAGAAAGGCGGGGTAAAGGGTGACATCGGATACCTGCCTTTGCAGTTTCACTGTTTTTGGCTCAGAATGCAATTTTTCTTTTTCCTTCTGGAAATTTTTGAGGTTTCAAATGCTTAAATACCCAATTATATTTCAGAGTATTGACTCAAAATACCTCATTTAGATTGTTTGTTTTATTTTTGAAGCTGTTTTTCTTACTCTTTTATGTCTTTATGTCTGCGTGCATTTTGCATACTTAGCAGACAAGGTGCTCTATCCTATGGCACGTTTGTTTGTTTGCTTGTTTGTTTGTTAGCAGCACAAGTTGCTGCCCTTTTAGGAATTGTTACAGAGATGAGTTAGAAATTACAATATGTAGTAAGAGAGAGTCAGTGGCATTTTTGTCTAAAATGTTAGATCCTGTCTGTTAAGGATTTCCAGTTTGTGTTCAAGCAGTGGCAGCTATGGCAGTGTTAGTGAGGGAAAGCAGAAAGTTGACTTTTGGAGCAGCCCTAGTGCCCCTCCTTTAGTGAGGGTGATCTTGATGAGAGTATGCTTATTTTTGTTTGAATCCAGCTCAGTTTTACGAGGTGATTTAGAAGGACGATTGGATATTGGTGCTGAGAAGGGGTTAATTTGTTTATAGTTGGGAAGAGAAAGTGGGGAGGGCAGTGGGTAGTACCTGATGGGAGGCAAATGTTGATTTTAGACATCAGGGTAGTCATTGGGGGCTAAGGTATGATGTGATCTGTTTATTTTGGAAGTTTCTGGATGCTGTGTATTG
Organism: Ptyas mucosa; assembly: GCA_012654045.1. Lineage (NCBI taxonomy): Eukaryota > Metazoa > Chordata > Lepidosauria > Squamata > Colubridae > Ptyas > Ptyas mucosa. The sequence goes on along the minus strand of WNWU01011388.1, from coordinate 36,875 downwards.
TGACAAATATGTAAAAAATGTATAATATGTAAAACAGTTAGTAAACAAGTTCTACACATAAACAGAAGGGAGGGCTACTTTGGCGTGAGACCATTTCAATGCATTTGAGTTGATTTTATTAGACTAACTTAAGTGGGGAGACTTAGATATTTATTGGTGATAGTGGGTCACTTGACTGGATGGGTTGAGGATTATCCAGCCATGAGAGCCACTCAGCAGTAGTCACCAAAATTAACAGATAATACCTAAATATGGGATAGTAGAAGCTATAGACAGCAACCAAGAGACTCATTTTACTGCAAAAGTGCTTCAATTAATAATGGAGGCAGTGGGGATGTCATGTTCCATGGAATGCAAAATCATCTCTGCTGTGAACCAAATCTTTACCCTTGCCTTGCCAAATGATGTTTGGATTACCACGCTTGGATAGAATGGGGGAAATTCCACAATATGAAACTAAAGACATGTTTGTAAAGAACTGATGATCCCTGACTTACGCACCTTTAGCTGTGCCCTCAAGACGTTATTGTTCCAACAAGCTGGGCTGGCCTAAACATGAATTTTAATGGTTGTTTTAATTTTTTTTAATAATATCAGGGCCAAATTATTTAATATGTTTTTAAACTGTTTTTAAATTTTATGGATATGTGTGTTTTATTGTTGGCTGTGCACTGCCCTGAGTCCCTTGGGAGAAGGGCGGTATAAAAATTTAAATAATAAATAAATTAAATAATAAACTGTATACTTGGCCTCTCCTCTTCTTTATCTTACCTCAGAATCAAAGGACTCCTAGCTCAAACCCTACCTCTCGATTTTGCCGTTCATAAGTTCCATAAGTTTTACACACGTGTAAAAGGACCAGTGGAAGAACTTAAAGAGTGGCAAATGATTCCTGAAGAAGACCTGCTGAGAATAAACCTTTCCAAAAACTGGTGTGGTCATTGTGGTATGAATGGGTTTTGTTTGTGATTTTTCTTGTTGCAGGAGTAGCAACTTTTTGGTCTTTCCAGCCTGAGTGGTGGCCTCTCTTATTCCATCTGAAGATCCCAACAGAAGCTGTGCAACTTCACACTCTCCAGATTGTGTTGGTCCTGTGATTGTAACTGTATCACTGAATGTTGTTGGTATTCTTATTGTAATTGTGAACTTATACACACCTGTGGGGAATAATGGGACACTGTGCTTGTGTAAATGTGCAAGGGATTGCTCCCCATAGAAACTCTATTCCTATGTATATATCTATCCTACACCGGAGAATTGGGGCATTGAATCAGATCAACCTGACTTGAACACAGTAGCCCTAGGAGATAGTGACATCATGATCCCTGAAGATATAGAATGGATTGATTTAATGTAATGGTTCAATATTTGGGACTAATTTTCTTATGCATAGGACTAATATGAGGAGAATATAATGCAATGATCAGTGTGAAAAATCATATTACACGTAAGGGTGTTTTCTTTGCTTATTGTTACTTTTCAGTCTGGAATTAACCTGACACAACCTAGTAACCCATTTGAAAATATACCTAGACTGAGTGGGTTATGGACGGATGTGGTAACTCTTAATTGGCATGCTCCATATGGCTTATATTAGATAAATGGAAAATTTGCCTATGTGCAATTGCCTAGCCGATGGTATGAAGCATGTGTACTAGGAACTGTGAAATCTATTTTTCTTCCTTTTTCTACTGCCCATACAACAAGGTGAAAGACTGGATGTACCTATTTATGTGGAAGTAGGCCACAGAAAGATGACTGGCCTCCAGAAATAATAGTTCAGGTATACGGACCAGCCACCTGGGCAGAAGATGGTACAGAACTCCCTTTATATGCTGAATAGAATTGTAAGGTTACAGCCAATGATTGCAATGATACCTAATACAACTGGTAGTGCTCTAAATTTCTTAGTTAAACAGCACTCTCTATTGAAAACAGCAATAACCCAGAATAGACTTGCTTTACACTATTTGTTAGCAAAAGTAGGTGTGTGTGGAAAAATTAATCTCACAAATTTTGTTTGCAAAACTGATGATTGTTAACCCTTGGAGGTCTCCTCCTTCTCCCTTGTCTCATTCCTTTAATCCAAACAATAGTCACATCACCTATTTCTGGGATTGCAGTCATAGCATCCTCTGTGTCCACTCCTTGTAATATGCCTGCAAATATCATCATTCTTAAAATGATCCCCGCGATGGAAAGCATTCCATCATTTAAATAAAAAGTGTGGGGGGGCGTGGTTATGGCCGTGGTGGTGTGAGGATGTTTTCTCTGCATCGCAGGGCATTTTACGGAAGATAAACGTGGATTAAAGTGTTTGAAATGCACCGATAGGAGCCAAAATTTTATAAATTGTATCGGAAGAGCTACTGACCCAGTAGACTGACTTTGGAATCGGTAGGTCACCTGAACCACTTGAATTTTGAAGTTTTTCATAGCGTGGGAAAGTGGAAGGAGTGAGGGGTGACTAGATAGGCAGTCGCGATTGTGTATTCGGAGCAAATAGCTGCTTTTTCTCATTATCATCGTGATCTGCGTTTGTTTTCGCTGTGGGGCAAAGGCACGGAACATCAAAGACTGGTGGAGAGGTTTTTTCTTTCGGAAGAATATGTGAATTTTAAGCTGATCTTTTGTTTGTGAAAGTGCCTGAGCCGAAGCAGCAAAACACATTCCTGGGCAGTGCCTTCCAACGGATGTTAGGGTTTTTTTTTCTCCTTAAGGAAATTACGCAAGTTGAACTGAGAGTTATAAACTTTTATTGTTGGCCCTTTTGAGTGCAATAATAAGCTGTCTCAGCTTCAATTGGGAATTGTTGTCCCTTAATCTTCATTAAAGACCCTCTTGGCAAAAGTGGATAATTAAAAACTTATTAAAATATGGCGACCCAACAATCTTTAGAAATGCAACAAGTTGCTGTGGCCTTAAATAAAATTGGTGAAAAGATATCAGGACTGTTAGATAGGATGGATAATATGACACTGGAAATTAAAAGAATGAAGCAAGAAATGAATGAAAATTTTGCAAAGCAAACAGTAGAAATGACAACCATTAAAGATGAAATTGAGCAGATTCACGCACATGATGCAAAGATAGATCGGCAAATTGGAGAAATCTTTTTTAAAAATGAACAACAAGATAAAAAAATCTGTCTTTTGGAAGAAGAATCAAGGACATATAATCTGGTTATTCGAGGAATTCAAGAAGAAAAAGTAGACAATCTGAAACAACGAGTTCTAAAATGGCTTAATTATCTTGATACACAACTCACATTTACAGCAACAGATCTGGCAAGCGTAGAATTGGATATAAAAGACAAAATGGCTTAAATAGAAATGTACTTGTCAGATTTGCAAATCTCAGTGATAAATTGGAGGTGATGGTGAAAGTGAGAGAGATGGGTGAAGCTCTGAAATTTGAGGAGAAAATTATTCAAGTCTTTCCGGATATATCAAGAGAAGAAAGAGCGTGGAGATTCTTTTTGAAACCAATTACAAAGGTTCTGAGAGACAATGGAATTAAATATAACTGGAGGCCACCACAGCAACTAAAATTTTTTTATAAAGGAAGAATGCAAACAATTACTTTGGAAACAGATGCAGTGTCATATTTACATGAACTTGGACTGATTGTAAAGTATGAGGACATAACAGAGATAAAAGATCAAATGCTTAAGATGGGTGGAACATACGTTAAAACATCAACAGCAGAAGAAAAAGGGACTGCTGGAGGACAAAACCCTAAAGGGTTAAAGCGGAAGGAAATCTCACCTGTGATGGTTGAACAAAAGAAAAGTCCTGATGATATAATGGGAGATGGAGCAGATAAGAAATTGAAGGATCTTGAAAAAGAATTGCAGGAAGCTGAGTGCGGGGAAAAGTTACCACCCTTTTCTCTGAGAGATGAACTTAAGTAGACTGCCCGAAAGAAGTGACCTGACCATTAGCACGTCCCCTCTCCCCCACTCTCTTTATAGAGGCGGAAACCAACTGAGGATGTGGGGGACGAAGATTGTTTGTTATTTAATGTTTGTTGTGTCTTTTGTCTTTTTTAATTTTTTTAAATTTTTTTTTAAATTTTTTTTTATGTTGAATGTTGTTTGGAATGTGGGAGATTGGTGTTGGGATCTGGGCACAGAAAGGAAGAGGAGGGGAAAGGATTAAAAAAGTTACAGTTTAAATGGGTTTAATAAAAATAATGACATGGAACGTGAAGGGCACAGAGAATCAGATTAAAACAGTGCTTCTCAATTATTTTCTGTCATGCCCCCTAGGAAGAAGAAAACATTTTTCGCGCCCCCCGCGCGACTGTAAATAGTATCATTATTAGAAAAAGGTCTGTTCTCCTTGAAAGGGAGGAGCATGTGCAGTCACATGTACTGGCTTAATGCTCACTATCGATGCAAATGTCAGCAGCGGTAGCCCGATTTCTTTAGCAAGTTTGATTAATTGGGGCAGTGTTATGTTTCACAGGAGAAGGTCATTGTCAGTCATTTGAGCATCAATTGGGTGCACATCCGTCGGGCAACAAAGTAAGTGTGGACGGACGTCCCACACTAAAGATGGCTCCGACAGGCTCGTGTCACAAGGGTTTTGGACAGCCAATCAGATGCCGAGGTCAAACGCGCCCCCTTTTACGGCGCGCCCCACTATTTGAGAAGCACTGGATTAAAAGAAGATGATTGGAACTTAAAATTAAAAGAGATTTACCAGATATATTATTTTTGCAAGAAACCCATCAGAAATCTGAAGACTCAAATAAAATGTATATAAAGGGTATGCAAATTTATGAAAAATCTTTTGGAACTTCAAAAGCTAGAGGAGTTGCAACACTGATATCGGATAGGGTATATTTTGAAAAAAAACAAGTAATCATGGATGATGAAGGTAGATATGTAATAATTGTGGGAAATATTAATGAGGAAAAAGTGACACTGGTTAATTTATATCTACCGAACGAGAAACAAAAAGAATTTCTTGAAAAAATAACTAAAATTTTGGAAATTGAAAGTGTAGGGAAAGTAATTGTGGCTGGGGATTTTAATTTAATTAGAGATAAAATAGATAGTACCAACCCCACTCGTTGCGGAGGAGCAAATAAAATGGGGACTTTAAACAAGTGGATACTTTGAAATGGCGTGGTAGATGTCTGGAGAGAAGTGAAAGGAACTGAAAGAGTGTACACTTTTTACTCTAAGGTATATAATACATATTCAAGAATTGACTATATTTTGGTTTCTAAAGATTTGTTGAATAATGTGGATAAAATAGATGTGGGAATTTTTAAAGATTCTGATCATGCAGAAGTTACGATGGAAATAGATTTTAATTTTGAGAAAAAAGGAAGTTGTTGGAGATATGATGAAAAACTGTATAAAAATGAGGAGGATAAAAAATGGATATTTAAAAAATGGGAAGAATGTTGGAGATTGAAAGATAATGGAGAGGTTAAATTTGAAATTGTTTGGGATGCGATGAAAGCAGTGTTTAGAGGGGAAAGTATCAAGTTATCAAGCAGAAAATATAGAAATTATAAGAATAAAATCGAAAAAGATAAAAGCCAGATTAAGGAATTGGAGAATCAATTTTTGCTTACTAAAGAAAATTTTTTTTTGACGGAACTAAATTTGCTAAAAAATAAATTGATAGAAGAGGATATAGAATTGGTAAAAAAGAATATGAGATATCTAAACAGGAATTTCTTTGAATTTAGTAATAAAAACTCTAAGTTACTGGCAAGGATGGCGAAGAATAAAAGAGAGAAGAGAGAAATTGGAGCCTTGATAGATGATAAAGGTATAAGATGTTATAAAAAATTAGAAAAATGCGAAGTGGTTAGGAACTTTTTTCAAAATTTATATTCGAAAAAATTAATTGATCGGGAAAAACTGAGAAGTTACTTAGAAAAACATGTTGTGAAAATTGACCAAACATATAAAGACTTGATGGAAGAAGATATAACACAAGATGAGATTAATGGAGTAATACAAAAAATAAAATTAGGGAAAGCCCCAGGTGAAGATGGATTATCTGCTGAGTTTTATAAAGAATTTAAGGAAATAATAATACCAAAATTGCAAAAATTATTTAATGGAATTTTACATGGTGGAGAAGTTCCGTTGTCATGGAATAGAATGGTGATATCCATAATCCCTAAACCAGATAAAGACTTAGAAAGGATTGAGTCCTATCGGCCCATTTCCTTAATTAATCAAGACGCAAAGATATTTACCGCCATTATAAGTAATAGATTAAGTAGATTTATAGATAGATACATAAGTTATAACCAAGTAGGTTTTGTGAAGGGTAGATACATGAGTGATATTGTTAGAAGAGTATTAAATATTATCGATGTTGCTGAATATAATGGTGACAAAATAGGTATAGTATCATTAGATATTTTTAAAGCTTTTGACCCTGTACAATGGGAAACTATTAAAACAATTGTTGAGGTATTAGGTTTTGGCAATAAGTTTATACATGTTATGTCAAAATTGTATCAAAAAAGTAGTGCAAGAGTGAAGGTGAATGGAAGGTTGACAGAAGAGATAAGATTGGAAGCGGGTATGAGACAAGGATGTCCCTTGTCTCCAACATTATTTTTATTAGTTATGGAAATTTTGACCAAAATGATAGAAAAAGACGAAGAATTGGAAGGGTATAAGGGATATAAGATAAATCTGTATGCGGATGATACTTTGATTATTTTGAAGGACATAGAGAAAGATTTGAAAAAGATACATAAGCATTTGAAAGAATTTGAGGAAATGACAGGTTTGAAAGTAAATTGGTCAAAATCTGAACTATTAATGGATAATAATGGTAATGAGCGGGAGAATATGCAAGAACAATTTGGGGTAAGGATTAAAAATACACCGAAATATTTGGGCATAACACTTTCACTCAAAGTTAAAGAAATGAAAAAACTAAATTATGATGTGGTGATGAATGAAATTGAGAAAAAGATAGATAAATATAAAATGATAAAGTTGTCTTGGTTTGGTAGAATTGCAATGTGTAAGATGATGTTGTTGCCAAAGTTTATTTTTTTATTTGAGATGCTACCGTTAAATTTGACAGAGAAAGATATTGAAGGATATCAGAAGAAACTGGATAAATTTTGTAATGGTGGGAAAAGACCTAGATTAGTGAAGAAAATGTGGTATCAAAATCAAAAGGAAGGTGGATTAGGAATCCCCAAATTACTCAATTATTATTGGGCCTATGCTATTTGGATTGTGGTAAAAATATTTAAAGGTGAAGATAGTCATTGGAGAGACTTAGAATTAAAAGATATCAAGAGATTTGGCTCAACATGGTTTTTAGATAAAGCAAAATCAAAATGTGTAATTAATAGTTATTGGTTAAAGGGACTGAGTAAAATTTGGAATAAATTTGTTAAAATTTTAATTCCAGATATAATTTTCTTGGGGAAGACAATTGAAAATTGGCCGATTAAAACTAATATAAGTCGTGATAAGGTAATTGAAGATGAAAATATAGAAATTATAATAAATTGGTTAAAAACTTTAGAAAATGAAAGGAGGAAAAAAGAGATTATTGAAAAATTGGGTTTAGGCTGGTTTGAAAAAACACAGATAGAAAAATGGACTAAGAAAGTAAGAGATAATTGTTCGATAAGTAGAAGTAAAACTGAATTTGAACATTTAGTATTTCAAATTATGAAAGATGAAATTGGGCTAAAGGGACGCGTTAGTAAGATTTATAAGATTATAAATTTTGATGGAAAACCACAAAGGGTGATGAAGATGAATTGGGAAAAAGAACTTAATATTAAAATATCAGATTTAGATTGGAATGTGAATTGGAAGAGTAGAATTATGAAGACTTTATCTGTAAGGATAATTACAGGATAAGCATAATTATAAGGTTGTTTGGAAATGGTATTTGACTCCATTAAGACTGTCACTGATGGATGATAAAATTAGTAAAAAATGTTGGAGATGTGATATGGAATTAGGGACTTATGAACATATGTGGTACAAATGTGATAAAGTTAAAAAGTTTTGGCATCAATTGGAGAAAATCATATTTGAAACGACGGGGAAAGCAATAATATTGGGACCAGAAACTATATTACTGTTGATAATTAAGGAAATAGAACTAACAAAATATGAGAAAGAATTGATTAGAATTATGATTATAATGGGTAGAATTATAATAGCTAGATATTGGAAATTAGATGTGAATTTTAGAATAGAAGAGTGGTATTGTGAAATGTGGAAATTAGCTTTAAATGATAAAATGACATGCGATATTAAAATTAGAAATGGTAACTATAAAGAAGATATTTTCTGGAAAATTTGGAAACCATTCGCCTTTGGAAAATTGGACGCTTCGGTACTTGTACCCCGAGAACGTGGATTTTGGCGATCATGAGGATATATCCGAAGAACCAAATCTTCCTTTCTTATGTATAGCACAGGGTGAAGTATTGTATATGCTGTTTGTAATGTTATTTTAAAAAATAAAAAATATTAAAAACAAAAAAAATAAATAAAAAGTGTGGAATGAAAGGGAAACAATAATAAGGATATAATAAATAATACTAGAATATGATATACTGGTATACTAGATTCTGTAACCATTAGGTTCCTGTAATACAGTACATATATGCCTTTGTATTTGTATCACACATATTATGTCTTTATATTTGTATCTCCTGTAACAAATATACAGTATTCTGTTATTAGGCCTCTGTAATGTATCTGGTATTTGTCAAACATATGTCCCTGCCATTTGACCTGAACCTATATCAATCTTCTTTCTGTTTTTTCTTGTGCCATCTAAGAGCATGGTACGTATCTCCAAGGGATAATTTACACCTCCGCCCTAATTTATGTTTGAGCTGGATAAGCTCCTGCCTTGTAAAACCAGGGGACCAAATGGCCAATTGAGTAAACAAAGGAATACTCAAGATAAGACTAATTGGGAAGTTTCTATTCCCTTGCAGGGCAACAAAGAATACACAAACATAAATTAGGGTGGCAGAGTTGGGGATTTAACTGGTGTTTTAAAGGTATAAAAAGAGGTTACATCTTCTCTGAAGGTGTGAGCCCTCCCATATACATATCTCTTTGTATGTGTTTGGAATGGTTTTACCCAGCCTTTTGTCTTTGATCAAAGATTAAATGTTGATTCTTATTTTATGGCTCCGTTTAAGTCCTTCTTTTTGGTTCACTGAGGACTTAAGCATACAGCTGGACCTTACAACACTTTACACACACACAACACAACACAACACAACACAACACAACTGGCTCACCCACAATGTAAAAGCAACTGTGCTAGACCCAAAACGGTCCCTGCAACAAGCAGGAACTTCACATAGCCACAAAAAGTCCAAAAAACCAACTTTCACACTTTACACACACAAAATTCCACATACAGCTTTGTGAGATTTTGTGTGTTTGTGTAGTTAGAGTGAAACACTACAGAAACACACTAAATCTCAGAAAGCTGCACAAATATTATTTTATTTTTATTTATTTTTATATACAGTAAAAGCAGCTAAATTTAAAACTTCCTAAACTTTAAATGGTTAGGTCTAAAAAAAGAACAACTAAAAAAAACCCCAATTAACTTTTTTTTAAAGATCCCAAAGGGGAAAAAAACTTACCCAATAGAACAGGGGTCTCCAACCTTGGCAACTTTAAGACTTGTAGACTTCAAATCCCAGAATTCCTCAGCCAGCCGGCTTTCCTTGCCAAGGTTGGAGACCCCTGCAGGCAGGAAGGCAGGCAGACAGATAGAGCTGCTCACCGATGAGCTTGATTGCAGGCAGGGAGATTCAGTTGCTTGCTGATGTAATGGATTGCAGGGTTTACAGCAAGCGAAGCAAGGCAGGCATTGTGACCAGCAGCTAAGGTAAGCAAGCTGGAGGGGGGGGAGGGGGGATTTTTGCTACCTGTTAGCAGGCAACTCAGCTGGGATCGTCAGAGCCATTTAAAAGGGAAAAAAAAATCTTTTAAATCGGACTGGCGATCCAAGCTGAGTTGCCTGATTAGCAGGCAACTCAGCTGGGATCATCAGAGCTTGGATCGCCAGAGCCATTTAAAAGAAAAAAAAACTTTGATGATCGTGCGGCTCAGCTGGGCATGGGGGGCGGGGGCAGGGATTTTTGCTACTGGTTCTCCAAACTGGCCGCTGCCATCGCTACCTACTCGCCCGAGCCGGTCTGAACCGTGATCATTTCACCCCTGATCTGTCATGCCTAGTAAGACTTATTTTTATGTAATAAAATGTGCTTGCCTGAGTAAGACAGAAAGAACGAGGGGGAAAGAGATTGCTAACCCTTTGCCCTTTCTCTCCCCCTCTTTTTCCCCAACCTGGAAACAGAGGATATTGTAATATAAAGGACTTTTATCAAAATATGTATAAAAATAGCTATGCTTATAAATACACCTCAGTGACTGAATGTACAGTGTATAGACTCATTATCGCTAATAAAATTGTCTGGAAAAATAAGTCCCCCCCAAAAAATATTTATGGTTATGAAGAAAATGTATAGTGTTGAAGTACTACATACTTGCATGCATACATCTGTATTTGAAGTAATGGAACACATAATTTGAGTTTATTTGATGTCTTGCTTCATCATTCTACACAACTAAATATAAAAACCCATGTTTGTTTTTAAAATCAAATAAGTATATTAAAATTTTGTACAATGTATAATAAAAAATAACATCAAAGAGTCAGTTGCTGCAAGAAATTACAATAGAATGTACATTAATCAGCTTGTAAAAGCAACAATTGGTCATGGAATCTGTTTGGTTGCTGTCAGAGATTGCAAACTGAGAGAGAGGGATGATAGGTCCAAGAAAGAAAAATTTAATGGAGTGGAAAAAAAAGAGAGACAAAAACCTAAAATTATATACCTATGATACACATGTAAATGCACATGTGAGGATTATTAAATAATATTTAAAGCCTATGTAAATGAGAGAGACACAGCAAACAGATTGATTTAGTTGCATATATGGGAATGAGGACAGTCCACTTCTCTGTGTATCTTCATTACAAACGACAAGTGACAGAAATAAACCCTAAATCTGTAGGAGGCAGGAGGGGGAGGTTAGGGTGAGATCTCTTGAAAGGAACAGGCAAGCATTTGAGTGACACATGGGTCTGTGGACACTTGGCCTCCTCTCTCCTCCTCCCCCCATCCGAAGCCAACCATCCTCCTGGCTTCTCCCTTCAAGTCAGCAAAAATACTTTCCACAGAAGGCCATATGTGAGTTGGTGGATGAAATGATGTCAGCACTGGTCATCCAATGGGGGCCCATGGAGAATGTCCAAAGATCTGGTCCTCAGGCTGCCTCATAAGGACATGTGCCAGCCTCAGAGTTTGGCGAAGGCTTCTGTTCAAGGACAGGTCATTGGGCTTTCCCTCCATCATTGGATACAGTGCTCCAAGGACCATGGTCTGCTGAGAAAGAGGAGGAACTCAACGGGGGCACGGGTGACACTCCATTGAACATACAGCAGGGGAACAGCAGAAGCAGGCCAAGCCAGAAGAAGTGGAAAGCAGCTTTAAACACAACAAGTGGACAGGTGCAGTAGGGCAAAAATGGAAAATGCCCATGCCAAAACAACGGAAGAGTGCCTGGCTTACTTTGGAGTAAGTGAGCATACAGGCCTCTCTCCTGAGCAGGTGAAGAAGAATCTGGAAAAATATGGACCCAATGGTAAGTGCTTTCTAAAATTACAGCCCTTTTGGTACCCACTTGGCCAGGTGCCAAGATGCAAGAAGGCAGGGGAAATGGAGAGCCAGAAAGCTGAAATGATGCGCAGAGCGACATAGATATGAGAAGAAAAGAAAGCAAAGGCAATCAAACTAAAGATGCACAGTGATGGACATGGATTCTAAAATGTAAGGAAGGGCAGAAGCAATAAGTAGAGGTGAAAGAGAAGGAATCAACTATTATCAAAGAAAAACAGTTACATAATTATTGGAAAGCAGGAAGGAGGTGATAGAGATGGTCTAGCAGAGTCTAAAGTTGGCTGTGGAAGGGGAATAAGAATGAAAGTAGAAGCAAAACACAAGAGGGAAAATTGATGATTGCAAAGTTGGGGGGGAGGTAGTCATGTTGGGGACAGGGCAGCTGCTGCTGCTTTGCTAAGAATAACTAAGTAAATTCCCTTTGGTATGAATGAGATATCAAAATTGTTAATGGGCAACTTGTAGGAGCAGCCGGGAGGTTGAAACAAAAGAGAAGTACTGATATTACACAGCCAATGAAGTGAACTAGTTAGATGCTGAGTAGATTTGAGAAGAGATGCCTTTGAGGAACAAAATGTAATTGTTTGTTGGTTGTGATGCTGTGTGAGTAGGTGGATCTGGAGAGGCTTGTTTTGTGAGGAGTGGGCATATCATGCTGCCAAAGATACAGATGATTGAGAGGACAGTCTGATTTCCTAATTTTATAATGTCCCTCAAATACATGCGGTAAGGTCAAAAGTTCTGGATTCCTCAGTGGGATTATAACGAGAATGTGATCAGAGGGGATTGGAAATGTGTGATTATGGTATTTTGTGGGACATGCACAAGTTTGCAACTGCTCTAAATGAACCCCAGTCTGTTCTTTCCTATCTCCTTGTGAAGTCCTACCTCCAAGGATTTCCTATGCTTAAACCAATTTTGCAATCACGTAGGCCTGTGGTTTACAAATTGAAGTCAGTAAAAGGCTTACTCATTTCTACATGGGTGTCCATATCCAACTCACAATCACTCCCTAAACCTAAGCATGATCATATAACTCTTTCTTTCAACTGTGGAGTTATGACATTGAAAATTAACTTTAAACTCCATGTGCGGAACCAACTGTAAATCCAGAATAGTTTAGCCTATACCTCTTCTCTGTTGCCACCTTTGCTTGACCACTCAGCAAAAGTCATACTAGCAATAACCCTAACCAGCTTTTCTTTCTCTTTTTTCCTTTCTTTTCCTCTCTCAACATGTTGTCTCCAAACCCCAGAACTCCCAGCTGAAGAAGGTGAGTCCTAAAAAAAAATATGCACATAAGTGTTAGGAAGGAAAACCCCCTCGACCTTGAATTAGCATGGCCCAAATGACTCCTACAGACCATAACACTCATTCAGTGGCTATTGGGTCTCCAGATTGGGCCTCAAACTTTCTATTTAGAAATAAAATCCCAGGTTAACCTGTGAATTGCCATGTGGTTTGTCCCAATCATTTCCACCATGTTCCATCATGAGGCATAGACACGGAGCTCTTTGTTTGACCAATCAGACGCCAAATTCTGCCTCTACCAAACTGTACATTGTTCTATTCAGATCCATGTTCTGATCTGCCAAGCATCACCCCAGCACTCATTTTCCCTTTCTTGTGCCTTAGAACTAATTCAAAGCTTCTAAGAGGCATAGCTGTGATAAAAGATAGCTTGGTTCTTTGAAATGTTGTTGGCCAATTAATGGAGGCTGCTTGGTAACTGGGAGAAAAAAAAACCCCAACATTTTTGTATGAAACAAAGATCTCTTTTTGGGAGACAGATCAATTGGGAAGAGGCAGGAGAAAAAAATGGTTGTATACATTGCCAATTCTCCAGGTTAATGTTTGCTATGGAGTTTCTGTTAACACATAGGTAGACTTGCATAGAAGAACCTACCATTTTCCCAAGCGTAACTGCTGGAACTTGTTCAAAAATCTATCATAGATGTCTGCAGGCCCACTCTCCCGTCTCTCTTTCCTTGCAGCCCATTGCTTTCTTGATTGTGGGGAGGCAGGCTGATTTCCCCCATCCCATCTCTGCAGTCTCTGTCTCCTTTGTGCCTTTCATCCCACCCTTTCTTGCTTATCAGGCAAAAGTATATGGGAGCTGGTGGTGGAACAATTTGAAGACTTGCTTGTGCGAATTCTCCTGCTCGCAGCCTGCATCTCTTTCGTAAGTGACACTGTCCTTGTAACTGAGGAAACTTGGGAAATCCACACAGGGTTGAAGAGGAGAGGCAACCATTTGGGGGCAGAATGGGAAAGAATGTGTATCGTGGGCAAGTGATTACTACAAACATGCTCTCTGGGGATGCCATCCTGTGTTAGGAACACACCAACTTCCACTACATTGGAATGGAAAGAACAGTGCTGCAGTTATTGGATTGATTTTAGATTGTTTAGTAATGAGTGGCATCCTTAGTACTTTCTGAGCGTGGTTGTTTGCTCGTAGACATTTCATTATCCAATGAGGCAACATCATCAGTGAGAGTGAGTGTGGGGTTTGCTCCCTGTTTATAACTGGTGTGGGCAAGCTACTGTATATAAACAGGGAGCAAGGCAAGCCCCACACTCACTCTCACTGATGATGTTGCCTAGTTGGGTAATGAAATGTCTACAAGCAAACCACCAAGCTCAGAGAACACCAAGGATCCCACAGTTCAACTCTGAGCCACAGTCATTCCCTTCGATTGGTAATCAGTGTCAACAAATTGGTGAATTGGGTGGGTGGGTGGGAAGAAATAGCTCTCAAATGAAGGCAAATATACATGTCCCAGGATAACGTTGCAGGATCCAAGCTGGGTTGTTCACCGGGACCAGAGGTTTAGTCTTCAGAAATAACTGTAATGTCATATTTAATAATTCCCTTTCACCTCAAGGATAGGGATTAATGAAGGCTTAAATTGAGTCAGGATTCAGAGCTGAAATTATTTTCACTGGCAAGGTAGGTAATACATGTAAATTAAAACTTTGCATCTGAGCATGTTCAATGTGTTTTTCCACATCAATTATTTTTCAACATTTGGGGTGTTTATAGATGTTTAAACCAATCAGGTCATTCTGTTTCTTTTTCTCAAAGCTAAAATCTGGCTTCCTTCTGTGTAACAAATCAGGAAGCATATTGAGCTAACTTATCTGTTCAGCAATTTCTTTTGTCTCCTTCATGCTTAAAAGCAGGCACCATGTTTTATTTGGCCATTTTCAAATATTTTACAATCATTTATTTAATGACATTTACACTTAACTTCCTCTGAGAGAATAATGATAATCCAATCTGATTTAGCCCATCAAGTTTCTTACTGTAAATTCACAAAACCATTTCCTTCTGAGCAAAATCCCAGAAAACAATTTGGGCATCAGTTTGCCTTCTAAATGTGCACTGTCCCCCACCTTTTAATACATAATTTTATTAAAAGTTTTTAAAAGGAGGCTAAAGACTGATACAAACTAAAAACTACTACCAATTAATATAAAATAAGAAAAAAAGAAAGAAATCAGAAAAAACCCTAAAAGTGCAAGAAAGGAAAAAGAGAAAAGAAAAAAAGAACATGCAAAGAAGTGGCTTCTTTACAGCAGTTATAAGTACAATTATAAATTTACCTTTTAGTCTATGGTTACAACGTGACCTTCTTTCTATAATTGATTAATCAAACATCAAAACCATAATCATAAGCTCATTTTTCCTCTTTTATGCAGAAAGTCCATATGGATTTCTAGGTAGCAATACATGTAGATATTATATTTTCTCTGATCAAAGAAGTAACTTTGGCCATCTCAGAGTTCTTTGATAAGTTTAAATTATAATTGTACTTCTACTATAATGAATACATTGACTCAATCCAGAAAAAGAATATACCTGACCTGTACATTCCTGTATAAAAATGAATGCTCTCGGGTTCATAGAAACCATAAACTCCTTGCCATATCTATAATACAGCAAACCCAAGCATGAGAAGCTGAGATTTTCCTTGTTTCAGCACCCAGAAGCTCATCGTAGCCTGTTGTACTTCTGCCTAGTTTCTTGACACTTGAGATGCAAACTCCTCAGATTGTGATACTAGATTAGTGATGGCTAACCTTTTTGGCACCGAGTGCTGAAACTGCAGCGTGTGCGTGCGCGCTGGAGTGCCGGCTGGAAGAGAGCAACTGGCTGGTGCGCATGCATGCGGCAGCCAGCTGCTGTTCCGGGTTCCGTTGTGCACATGCCAGCTGGTCTTCACGTGAAGACCAGCTGGCCAGTGCACATGCGCACTCTGGAACCTGGAAGAGCAGCTGCCTGCTGTGCGCATGTGCAACGGACCAGCTGTCTGACACACATGCGCATGACAGAACCCAGAAGAGCAGCTGGTGATGGCGCACATGCCCACAGAGAGGGCTCTTCTGGCACGTGTTCCATAGGTTCGCCATCACAGTACTAGATCTTTCAAGAGCACATGGTCAGGCTCTGCAACAGGAGGTCTCAGAAAAGGTCATGATTTACAGCCTGGTTCTCATGTCACTGTGGTTCAACATTTCATTTTCAGACAGCCCAGGATTATTGGCATTTTCTTGACCAAAAAGCCAATCAACCAAACTGTTCCATCCATTTCCTTATTTTCTTTCTCCTACGGAGCTCTGTAGGACACAAGTATTATGGGCCTTCTGAACATAGGAAAGAACAATCTGCTTTGGGATTGTTTTATCATTGAAAAATAGGACAGACAGTATAAATAAAATTAAGATCACATTGGAAATAGCACTGTCTTCACCATGGTTTCGAGATATGCTTGGCTACAGGTTTCAGAATTTTTGTGGTTTGGAAAGCCTGCTATACAGCCTTGGATGAATTCTTCTCTCTCAGGGGATGATTGAAAAACACACTTCTGGAGATGCTCAACTGGCACTAAAGAAGATACATTTTCTCTCTGGCACACATCTACACTTCTCTCTTCTGCAGTTGATGAAAGAATGTTTTTCATGTTACCTCCTTTCCTCCATCTGTCAGGCTTTTTCACACCTGAAGTTTCATTAAATAGAAACTCATCTGGAAACATTCATAGTGCTTCTAATTTTTAGGATTGCAGTTATTTAGAATGAAGACAGTAAGAGGCAGGCTTGTTTTGAATTTTAAGTGCTGAAGTTGGACCTGCAAACAAAGAGAAAGAAATCTGATAAAGTCTTTGGAGATAATCTTGGGATACAATCAAGCATTACAAAACACATTTGTAGTTAATCGACTATAATCCTTCTAACAATTATGCCCCCCATATCAAACAGCATGAGGTATGTATTTGCACCATGCTCTGTTCCTCCAACAGAAACCCTGTCAGACACAGCTCTCTCACTCTCTCTCCAACAGGGTGGTGTGAAACCTTGTACAGATGCTTCATTCTACTTTTGTGCAACACATACCTTCCTTTCACATCTGAAGCTGTGCATACTTAAACACTTGCCCCTACCTGCACAATTGTGCAGCATCCATGTGTTTGCGCCCCCCCCCCCAGCAACAGGAGCCCTTTGTGCTGGTGCTATCAGGTTTCGTGGAGATTGTCTAACACGCTTCATTTTTGTGCCGATGCAAAACACAGGCTGGCTTCAGCTGTTTTCAGATGGCACATTCAAGGAGAATTAAAAATTAAATGGGATCTCAGAAGGAGAAAACAGAGGTGGGGCTGGGATTTACAATTCCTGGCTGGAAAATGAACAAGGACCATATCTGAGCAAGAGAGAAGTGGAAGATTAACCACATTCTCTCCCCCCACCCCCAACTATGCATAGCTGTTTTTTTTTTACAGGTGCTGGCATGGTTTGAAGAGGGTGAAGAGACTGTCACTGCATTTGTGGAACCATTTGTCATCCTATTGATCCTGATTGCCAATGCCATTGTTGGAGTTTGGCAGGTAAACTAACCTATTTTGTTTCATTATGGTTTGGTGGATGTAGGTCTGTGAGGTAATCCAGACTACAAAGGAAAAGTGATTTGAAACATGTGTGAATGCACATGTATCTGTCAGCTGTCTTTAAATAAAGAGCCTTTTTTGCTGGAATTGCATAGGAAAAACCCAGGAAACCATGAGCCCAGGGAAAGGCACCTCTTCCATTGCAAGTTACTAATGGGTAAAATATAAGTGCTCTGTGCACCTCAAATCCCCTTTGCCCCTTCAGATCCAGATCCCTAGGGGCTAATTCAGATGTTGCACTGGCATCAGGAGAATGTAGTCCTCCCGTCAACTATAGAACCTCCCTATGGACTTTAGACCAATTCTCTATCTTAACCAATCTATCTCAGGAAGTTGTTCTGTGGGAAAATTTTTGGACTCTTTGGACTCATGAATAAAAGGTCTTAGATAAACCCAATAAATAAGCAAACCATGATTTAAAGCTGTATTTTTCAAACTTGGCAAATTTAAAAGGTGTGGACTTCATCTCACAAGGACGTGAAATCCACACATCTTAAAGTTGCCAACTTTAAAGCGTAATGGGTATGTTCACAAACCACACCAAGCCAGAGCCAAGCAAATCACATTGTGGTTTAATGTAAGGTATGGAGCCCTCTTTAGTATGTGAAGTATCTCTACAATGCTCTAAACGCACTATAATGTGGCTTAATATATTTTGTTCTTCAGATGTAGCTTATGAATATTATCTGACTGCTGTCATGAGGAGATTGCTGTACTCTAACCTAGACAATCTCTGAGAGCATGAAGGTGCTTTCAGCAAACAGCAGGGTGTCAAAATATCAAGGCTTACTGGAATGGGAGTTTGGATCCTTACTCTGTGCCTGGCTCATCTGTTTCTGCTTGCTTTCTTGCATTGGGGGAATGGAATGGAGCTTCCCTCCACTGAGGGGGCCTGAGCAGTAATTGAAAGCAACAATAGGGCATCTTAATTCTGAGTGGGGCCTTTCTCTTTGCAGGAACGAAATGCTGAGAATGCCATTGAGGCCCTAAAGGAGTATGAACCTGAAATGGGCAAGGTCTATCGATCTGACAGGAAGGCGGTACAGAGAATAAAGGCTAAAGACATAGTCCCTGGCGACATTGCAGAGGTGGCAGGTAAGTGTCAGGTGGGGGGGGAGAAGCATTAAAGTTCATGGGGATTCCCCAGGGCGAAGAAGACTAAACATAGAGTGAGAACCAGAGTCAGTTTGGATACCACAAATTCTCTTCCATAATCTTTAAATCCCTAAGTAGCTCAAGCTCCCAATTTAAGCTATTAGAAATGAGGCGACTGAAGATGACAGATATCACTAGCAGTGACATTCAAAATGCTTATATATTTCTGGAGTGACTGCTCTAGAAGACAGTATTCTCCTCTCACCCCGATGCCTAGAGTAGGGCCAAGGTCAATTAAGTCAAAGGGTTAGAGGATATATATTCTCCAGAATATTCTCCAGAAAAGGATAGTATGATTCTCTATAACAATCATCAACAGCAATACTCTTCTCTAAAGAGCAGTTGCCAAGATTTCTGTCTCCGATCTCCACCTGAGGATTTAAAAATGCTTCCGGGTTTGTTAAGCTGAAGCAATTGTTGACACTGACATAGCATTTCTGTATTATATTGATTGCACAGGCTGTCTCAGCTTTGGACCAAAGACTGAATAATGATAAAGAAGCATTATTTTGTTAAACAATTGAGTTGCAAAGATATTTAGCATCAAGCAGGGATCAACCCATTCTTTGATAAGAAGGGGAACTATAGGTGGAATATGTGGCATAGAAGACATTCTCTGTGAGCTGAAAGAAATAAAGGTCATTTCCACTTGCACCTAACCAGGACACAAAATACCCTGATGATATCCTTTATCTGCTGGTTCCTGATGATGTGGCCATCATTTTGTTCCCAATGCACAAAGAAGACAGGCTTAAGTAACCCTTAGTTATACTGGCATTGAAGTAGAATTTAACTCTTATTCTAATGCTGTTCAAAATTTGCTTCTAGGTAGGTCAAATCTGTCTGGTTTTGTTATCCATAATCTTTGGAAGGAAATAAGGTGACCGCAGTGACTTGAAACAGGCAGTTTAGGCAGATTGAGGCTTGGCAGGATTGAGCAGAAATTTAATTTAGCCCCAGGAAAATGCCCTCAGTGAAAGCAAGAATACTTCTGTTCCAAGAGAAAAGGTTAAATTGAGGTCTAATTCTCTCAGGGAAATTTCAGAATGTATCAAATTAATTGAGTGAATATCAACCAAGAATGAATTAAACTGACCTTGTTTTGATTTTCCAGTAGGTGAAAAAGAAACGTTCTGACAATGTCTATTTCTAAATACTTCATGTTAGAAATTGGATTAATGACCACCCACTCTAGGTTTTTTTCCCCTCTTGTGTTAATATATTGCTGCAAACCTCATTTAAAGCCAGCGTTTTCTCCTCCTGTCTGTTTACACACTTAGAAGTCTGCTTTTGCCATTCTCTCCTTCCAGTGACATTTGTGCAAGGCTGAGAATCCCAATCCAGATGTGGCACCTACTTCTCCCTACTTTTCCTGCCACTCCAGGAGGTACCCTGTTGGGTCACACTGGAGCAGCCATTTCCCACAAGTCAGGAGAAGAGTGGCTATTTTCATTTGGGTTAGATAGTGTTTTCCTTCAGTCTCAAATCCACAGGAAGTTCTGGAGATGCTGCTTCAGCAAAATCTGAATAAGACCCCTCCATCATGGAGCTTGTTTACTCCTTGGGCTTGACCCTGGAATAGAGGCGAGAGGGATGTTTTGGGAACAGACAGTCCCCATGGAGAGTGAGAGCTGGAGGTGGAGCAGTGAAAGCAGAGCCCTGAGGAATCCCCTTCAGCTGCACTTACTGGATAACAGCTGCCCTCAGAGCTGGGCCAGCAGCCAGATCATTCCCTCCTTCTTTTTAAATTAATTTAATTCAGAGATCATTTACTCTGGGGCCAGTTGCACAAGTGTTTCCAAAATATAAAGGGCAGCCACCCATCCACCCATCCACCCATCCATGTGATTGAGCAGTCTCCCTAACGAGGTCTTGTAGCCTCTTTCTTGCTTTCCTTTTTGTCACACATTCACACAAAGGGGATCAGAGTGGTTACTTCTGTGTGCCTAGAAAAGAGAAACTCTGCATTGCCAAAAAAAGGACAGACTTTACATAAAATTCATATTCTCCCACTTATGTGTAGCAAATAGGACAAAGTGTGAAGGGAAAAAGTTTTTGCTCTTTTGAGTCCATACATTTAAGTGTAAATTTTGAAAGGATTTGTTAATTTTAGTAGAACGCAAGACATCTTATCATTGCGACTGAACAGGCAATATGCTGGCTGCTAACAGTTGGCAGGCCACTACAAGCCCCTCCCCTCTCATTTTAGAAACTAAAGCCCTTCTATTTGGACCATTCCCTTTAAAATAGGACCTCTGCCCCCCACCCTGGTCCTATCCCTCCCCAATTTGTCCTGGAGAGTTAAAAATCCAACAGGAAAGTAAAACTCCAGCTCAAATATCAATAAAACAATTCATATGTGCATATGGATGCACAAAATATTTTGTCATCGAAGTCAGCTTCCAAAAACTTAGAGGTAAATGTTTCCCTTTACAGAGAAGGTCTAGAAACTCTCAATCTCTCAATCTCTCATTCTTTTTAATATTGAAAGCCCAGTTCCTTGGTCATGCTTTTTTCTTTTAATTTTCTTTTAAATGCTGCTGGTCAAGCAACTTTGGCATCACTTAAGGGGATGTAGGAACATAGTTGTTGCCACCTTTCTCCTAGTCTGGCCCGGCCTTGAGTTCCCCTCCCTGCCTAGGGAAGTTGTGACCTCTCCATCTCCTTGAAGAAGAGAAGGCAATGGAGCAATGGATAGTGCCCAGCAACCAGCTTCTCCTTGTATGGACACTGGCAGGCAGCTGGTGATGCTTTGGGAATGTGATGAAGCAGGCAAGGAGGGAGAGAGAGAGACACTTAATGCGCTGGTGGAAAAGTGAGCTGCTGTGCATGTGGACATCTAGGGTTACTGTGCCTTGTCAGATGAAAGAGGGACAGGCAAAGGAGAAACCCACACTGGGATGCTGCCTCTGGCTACCTTAGAAGCAGGGCAAAAATATAACTTCTATCCCATCTGCATCCTACATTCTTCAATCCTGACATACCCGAAGCATATCCTTGACGATCACACACTTCTGAGGAAAACAGGGATTTTTGAAGGTTTTCCCCTGCATGTCTGAGCAATATTTATTAGTTTAAGCTCCATATGCAATAGGTATGAACAGGTATCTGGTAACTGAGCAGAGTCTCATAAATGGCTCAGAGGTGGGTTCTACTTACCTTTACTACTGGTTCGTATTGCGAGCGGGTGTGATGCAAACCGGTAGTAAAGGTAAGTAGAACCCAACCCTGGTTTGCGTTTCTTAAATAGCTTTGCTGGGAAGGATTTTGTGGGGAGAATAGTGAGGTGAGAGACTGAGGGCTAAGTGTGGGCAAATGACTTAATTTAAAAAAAGAAAACCAGGGAACATTTTGAAGGGGAATGGGGCCAAGGGAACTGGAGAACCCCAAAATTATTTCTGATTGAGCAGGGAAAAATTGGATTTTTCTCAGAGCAATTTTGTTACCACAGGAATTAAACCTCTAAAACCATATTTAAGTGCTAAATGGGAGAGATTTACACAAATGCAGTTGAAAATTTTCACTCTTCTGATTTCAATTGCTCCAATTGATTGCATTTACACTTACATTGTACTTACATTGTACCTCAAGCATGTTTCCTAAAGAAATAAGATTTTCTGCAAGATAACCATATAACAATAAATAAACCAATGTGATGATACTTTTTAATGAATTCATCTATCTCTACTCAATTAATGGAGATATGAAGCCAAAACTGATATTAAAAATACCAGCAAAAACTGATCAATGATCTGAATGTAATTATAACTATGTGTAGCAATATAATTTTGAAATTTAACTGATGGGTTGCTTGCTGAATTAATAAAAATATTTCTTAGGAAAAGCAGGTCTGATAGAAAAGGTCCAAACTGCAAGGAGAAAAATGTTTTTAAAACTGTATAATACTATAATACTGTATATACATAATACAAAACTACCATATTATGAAAGGTTTAAATTACTTAAGCCATTTACTTGGGTGGCAACCTCACAGAATTCTATGGCATTTATTTACAAACAGACATGTATAGAATTGTGCTATTAAAATCCTTCTCCACGCCGTCTGGTTCTTCATGGTCACTATGCTTGTAAAAAATGGAGGACTCCAGAATTCTTAAGCTCCATTTTTACAAAAGGCAAGAATGAAATGTTTTATTTTATTTTATTTTAATTTGATTTATATGCCGCCCTTCTCTGGAGACTCAGGGCGGCTTACAATGCGTTAAGCAATAGCCTTTGTACTTTTGTATATTTATACAAAGTCAGTTTATTGCCCCCACAATCTGGGTCCTCATTTTACCTACCGTAGAAAGGATGGAAGGCTGAGTCAACCTTGAGCCTGGTGAGATTTGAACTTGCAGTAATTGCAGACAGCTGAATGTTAATTACAGTGCTTTAGTCTGCCACACCACCAGGCTCCTAATTTTGTTTTTTCTGTGAACAAAGCTTAACCAAACCAAATGAAAACTTCATTACAGTCACAGACCAGCATAAAGCAAAGCCAACCATTGGCTGAGCAGATAATCTTTTTAAAATGCTAAAAAGAGACTTTGCTTCTCAGGACTATTCAGACGTTTGTTTTATCATTGTTGCCTTGGGCAACATGGTTGAAAAAAATTCCTAGGAGATAAATAGTAGTATATTTATTTCTGAATTGTAGTGGTGTAGCCCCTGTAACCCCAGAGAGATTTAATATATATGGCAAATTTCATCCAATGAAATTCCTGCTTCAAAATTTGACCCCAGTAAGAATTTTTTCTCATTCAAGCTACCTTCAGTTCCATATAAATAATGTTCTTTGACTTTAGACCAATGTTTCTCAACCTTAACAATTTTATATATGTGGACTTTAACTCCTAGAATTGCTGATTGGGAAATTCTGGGAGTGGAGTCTACATATCTTAAAGCTGCAAAGGTTGAGAAACACTGATCTAGACTGGAAAAAAAACCCACTCTGATGATCCTGGTTAACTGAGTTGTTCAATGGTCTCCTGTCCATAAAGTGTTCAGATTTGACACTGGCTTCTACTGCCCTCCAGTGGATGCCATCACTTTTCTTTCCTTAATGTAGAACTTGGGTCAATGGCAGGGGTGAAATGCTCCTGGTTCGGACCGGCTCGGGTGAGTAGTTAGTGATGGTGGCGGGCAGTTCGGAGAACTGGTAGCAAAAATCCCTGCCCCCGCCCCCCATGCCCAGCTGAGCTGTGCGATCATCAGAGCCTTTTTTTCCTTTTAAATGGCTCTGACAATCCCTCCCCCTCCCCCCCTCAGCTTGCTTACCTTAGCTGCTGGTTGAAATGCCTTGCTGTAATCCCTGCAATCGATTGCATCAGCAAGCAACTGAATCTCCCTGCCTGCAATCAAGCAGGCAGGGAGTTGTGGACTTCAACTCCCAGAATTCCTCAGCCAGCA
>WNWU01011388.1:902-12218 GCA_012654045.1 Ptyas mucosa | reverse complement strand
CCCTTTGGGAGCTTTAAAAAATAGTTAATTGGGGGTTTTTTTAGTTGTTCTTTTTTTAGACCTAGCCATTTAAAGTTTAGGAAGTTTTAAATTTAGCTGCTTTTATATAAAAATAAAAATAAATAAAAATAAAATATTTGTGCAGCTTTCTGAGATTTAGTGTGTTTCTGTAGTGTTTCACTCTAACTACACAAACACACAAAATCTCACAAAGCTGTATGTGGAATTTTGTGTGTGTAAAGTGTGAAAGTTGTTTTTTTGGGCTTTTTGTGGCTGTGCGAGGTTCCTGCTTGTTGCAGGGGCCATTTTGGGTCTAGCACAGCTGCTTTTATATTGTGGGTGAGCCTGTTGTGTTGTGTTGTGTTTTGTAGGTTAAAAAAGGGCAAAGAAGTGACATTGACTTGGCCACGCCCACCTTACCACCAAGCCCCGCCCACTAATTAAGCCATGCCCACAGAACCGGTAGCAAAAAAATTTAGATTTCACCCCTGGTCAATGGACCTCTAGCCTTTCTGACCCAAGACATTCTGCTGTCTGAAGCAAAGGATAAAGTAGCTTACATGCCTTAGAAACCATCTGGATTGAAAATTGAATTTCATCTGAGGACAGTTGTCTAGCTAAGCAGACACGTAGCCTGGAATAAACCTTCTTTGACAGAAAGGAACTGAATCCATCACTGCCTGAGACAAGCTCTTTGTTTTGCCTACAGGAAGGGCTGCCCATACCTTGGTTCACAGTGGAGGAAAACCTTGTACAGCTTCCTTATCTTAGTTCCTAGTGCAATCACTTGTACCGTAAGTTGAGCAATTGACATCACATGCTTCATGATGTCACCATACAATTGTCACACTTTAGAAACTATAGGCCATTTGCATGATAATATGACTGACACAAATTATGGCCTTTGCACAATGACATCATGAAGTGAGTGACATCACTGCAGCATCTACTGGACATCTATGATGTGATGATTCTGGTTGTGGCTGGGTTCACATAACACATAAACAGGCTGAAATCAATTCATTGTGCAAACTCAGTAGGGTTACTTTGTGACCCAGTAGTTGGACATATACTATATACAAAATCTGGTTAGGGAATTAACCTATTTTCTGAGTATGCTAGCCCAGAAAATTCAATTAATTCAGAAAAATGTGGTTTACTTAGCCATGGCTTAGCATATAGTTAATAGCAGGTGTTTTATTTTTTTACATCAAACAATAGTGACTGTTCTGTGGCTAAAACTGGAGGTTATTCTTTTTTTGTTCCCCAGTTGGTGACAAAGTCCCAGCTGATATCCGTATAATTTCCATCAAATCTACCACTCTGCGTGTGGACCAGTCTATTCTGACAGGTAAGGAACTCATACACAACATTAGCAATAAGTAAATTCTGCCCATAAGACAATGGGGGGAAAAGTAAAAAGAAAGGGAGAAAGAGGGAATAATAACAGAGACTATGCTTTTAAATCTCAGCCAATCAGAGAAGAGCTGGAGAAGAACCTATATTTTAAACCACTTTGTAAAGGGGAAGGATAGGACTATATAGAGATCATAGACTCTATGGATAAATCTGTGGTTGGGAAAACGTGCTTTGGAAAATCATTAGTATAGGTCAGGGGTGTCAAACTCGATTTCATTGAGGGCTGCATCAGGGTTGTGTTTGACCTTGGGGGGCCGGGGTGGGCGTGGCCGGGGTGGGCGTGGCCAGGGTGGGCATGGCCAGCTCGACGTCACTCATGTCAGGGGCACCTTTGGTGGCCCAAGCGCTCTGCCAGCAAAAACGGGCTCCCAAGCTCTGTTTCTGGCTGCAATGGCCTCCTGCAACCATCTGCCAGTGAAAACGGAGCCCAGGAGGGCTGCACGCAGCCCTTGTGAGCTCTGTTTTCAGCTGCTATGGCTTCCTGCAACCCTCTGCCAGCGAAAACATTTTTTCTGGCAGAGACACCACGGGCTGGTCCTTCGCTGTTCCAGGGCGGCCCTGCGGGCCAGATCTAAACACCCTGCAGGCTGGATCCGGCCCCCGGGCCTTGAGTTTGACACCCCTAGTATAGGTAGATTTGGGTAAGATCTATGCCAGTGTTGTTCATCCTTGGCTAACCCAGCTGTACATCTCTACCCCAGGCCACCCCAACGATGCCTTTGAAGTGATGTCCCAGTGCCTGGAGGCTGTGCGGATCTGGATGGGGAGGAACAGGCTCAAGCTCAACCCTTCCAAGACTGAGTGGCTGTGGTTCCCGGCATCCCGATATAGTCAGTTGACTCCATCACTGACTATTGGGGACGAGTCTTTGGCCCCTGCGGAGAGGGCCCGCAATCTGGGAGTCCTCCTGGATATGCAGCTGTCCTTGGAGGAACATCTGACGGCTGTAACCAGGGGGACCTTTTGTGAGGTTCGCCTGATTCGCCAGTTGCGGCCCTTTCTTGATCGGGATTCCCTGTGCACAGTCACTCACACCCTCGTCACCTCTCGCCTAGACTACTGTAACGCTCTCTACATGGGGCTCCCCTTGAAGAGCACCCGGAGGCTCCAACTGGTCCAGAATGCAGCCGCGCGGGTAGTGATGGCAGCAGCATGGTGCTCCCACATAACACTGCTCCTGCGCGAGCTGCACTGGCTCCCAGTGGTCTTCCGGGTGCGCTTCAAGGTTTTGGTTATCACCTTTAAAGCGCTCCATGGCATAGGGCCTAGCTATCTTTGAGACCGCCTGCTGCTACTGATGACCTCCCATCGACCCGTGCGCTCCCACAGAGAGGGCCTCCTCGGGGTGCCATCAGCCAAACAATGTAGGCTGGTGACCCCCAGGGGGAGAGCCTTCTCTGTGGGGGCACCTACCCTCTGGAATCAGCTGCCCCCAGAGATAAGGAGAATCCAAGACCTCGGTGTTTTCTGCCGTGCCCTTAAAACCTTCCTTTTCCAGCAAGCCGGGCTGGCTTAAAAAGATTTTTAAATGTTTTTAATTGGTTTGTCACTTTTTAAAGTATGGGCCAAATTTATATATATTTTTAATTGTTTTTTAATGTTCGTATTCTATGTTTTTTAATTCTGGCTGTACACCGCCCTGAGTCCCCAGGGAGAAGGGCGGTATATAAGTTCAAAATTAAATTAAATTAAATTAAATTAAATTAAATTAAATTAAATTAATTAAATTAAATTAAGATATGTAGACTTCAACTCCCAGAATTCACTAGCCAGCTTGCTGCCTGAGGAATTCTGGAATTGAAGTCCACATAATTTAAAGTACCCAAGACTGAGAAACACTGATCTATGCGATATATAATGCTTACATTCAGTCAAGCCATCCTGACCCTGTTGTGTATGAAGCAAGTGGTCTGACCCTTTATATCTCCACCCAGGTGAATCTGTCTCTGTGATCAAACATACTGATCCTGTCCCAGATCCCCGGGCTGTAAATCAGGACAAAAAGAACATGCTGTTTTCTGTGAGTATTACTGACAGGGCTGAAGATGTAAAGCCTCCTGATGCATCTTTTTGTCCCTGATCCAAATTGTCTTTATTTGGTAACACAGTGGGATAAAGAATCAGTTGAATGTCTATGGAGATTCTCAGTCATCCAGGTCATGGTTGTCCCAAAAGTGCTTTTTCAAAAGGCAACTGGACTTTGTTTCTTCCCTGAAGACATTTTGCTTTTCATCCAAGAAGCTTGTTCAGCTCAGAGCTGCTGAAGAAGTTTCTTGGATGAGAAGGGAAACATCTTCAAGGAAAAAGCAAAGTCGGTTGCCTTTTGAAAAAAAGCACTTTTGGGACAATCTGACATCATTTTATTTGGTTTCCCTTGCTCTTTCAAGCAACAATGCAAATTGGCTGATATTACATTGCACTTTTATGTCACCTATAGGTAACTGGGGAGAGTGGGGCAAAACAATAGGCTTATAAATTCCATAATTTTATGCTTCCTATTAATAACATATGACTGTCAAAAAGAGTGATATGATATAGCCAAAAATTTGAATATGATTGCAAGTCAGATACAACTAGGGAGACACGACAAGTGTAAGGTAATCAAATTACTGACTATATGCCATCAACTCAGTGTTGACTCTGAGTGACCACACAGAAAGATTTTATCCAAGATGATCTGTCCCCAAGCTAGTCCTTCAGGTCCTCCAATGATTCAGTAATCTCTGCTGTAACTGAATCTGCTGGTCATCCTTTTTCTTTTTCCTTTTACCTTTGCAAGAGCTAATTCTGCAAGTTAAGGAAATGTGCTATTTGTTTATTTGTGCTTCTTCATTAAGAATTTAGCAGCATGCTAAAACCTCACCCCAGAAGGTGTACACATGGTTCTTGGAATGGGTGATGGGATAGGGTTAGAGTTTTGTGGCTGCCATGATCCCTAGCAGAAGTTTCAGCAATTTCCTAAACCAATGGCCCCCAACCTTTAGGGCACCAGGGACTGGTTCTGTGTAGAGAGGTGTTTTTGCGGACTGGGGGGTGTGTGGTTTCGTGTGCTGCCTGCATCCTGTGGGTGGGGTTTCACTTGTCTGTGTGGCCTGGTTTCTGGCATGCTGCAGACTGGTGCCGGTCCATGGACCAGGAATTAGGGGCCCCTCTACTAAACAATAGTTCCAACCATTTTTTTGCAGATAGAGAATGAACATGCTATAGATGTAGCACAGACATGTTATTTACTGCCATGATGACTGGAGACCTTGGATTTTTAAGAAAGAAAACAATGTACTTATCTAAGTTGTACACAGCCATACTTACAGTCTTCTTTATCTAAAATAACTATTCCCCACCCATTATTTATTGAGTGCCACTTTCCTTTGTTGATTTTAATCCGTTTTGTTCTTATTTCCCTTCGTCTTCAAACCCACTCCAGGGTACCAACATTGGTGCTGGCAAAGCTGTTGGTATCGTCATCGCCACAGGCGTGAGCACTGAGATTGGTAAGATCCGCGATGAAATGGCAGCCACAGAGCAAGAGAAGACACCATTACAGCAGAAACTGGATGAGTTTGGTGAACAGCTGTCCAAAGTCATTTCCCTTATCTGCGTGGCTGTCTGGCTCATCAACATTGGGCATTTCAACGACCCCATACATGGCGGTTCCTGGATCCGCGGTGCCATCTACTACTTCAAGATTGCTGTTGCCCTCGCTGTGGCTGCCATCCCAGAAGGTCAGTTGAGGCCATTCCAGGTTCCCATAACCACCTGTCCAGGCTTAATGAGAAATTTCTTTCTTTTTTAAAATAGCTTTTGCTGCCATCATATTTTTGTGCTTTCAGTTTGTTCTGTTCTGAACATATGGTGCACTGAACTCTGAAAAGGGTCTGAAGGAGTTGGAGTCCAGCCCTTTAGATATTAACCCATACTGTCACAAAGTCTTAAGTTATCCGTGACTGGATTTACACTTTGTGCAAACTGTCATTTGTTGCATGTTGGTCATGTGATCACCTTTTGTGACCTTCTGACAAGCCAAGTCAATGGGGAAGCCAGATTCACTTAACAACCATGTGACTAACTTAACAACTGCAAAATAATTTAACAACTGTGGCAAGAAAGATCGTAAAATGGGGTAAACCACACTTAACAAATGTCTCACTCAGCAACAAAAAATTTGGGCTCAATTGTGTAAGTTGAGGACGACCAGTAGAAAAGCCAAATCAACTGAGAGAAGCACAGAGCATCCTGGATGTTAAAGGAGTTACAGACAATCATCTTGCAGATTTGCTTTCTGGTACTTTGGTTTGTTCATTAGACCCCGGTCCACCTGGGGAGGAGGCTGTTTCTTAAAATGCCAATTTGTCTACCTCCCCCCCCCCCCCCCCCCCCCCCGCTAGGTTTTCTGGTGAACTGACTACAGTAATGTTGTATCTCTAGGCCTTTCAACACAGAGAACAGAATTAAGATCTTTTTTCAGTCCTTCTACTACAATGTCACTCAGATTTCAGAGACTGTTCAGATCCAAAGTATTTCCTGTACTATTGGGCTATGACAGACTATTGCAGTTCTCATTAAAGCCTTAGCATTCTTTGTCACAAACTGGAATCTAATAATGTGACTTTCCCAATGATATCTGAAAAAGAAGTATAATTATGGGTAGTAAGAGCCAAAGGGGTCATCCGAGCTGATTTGTTTGAACGTGACATGAATTCCCCAAGCTTATCTTTTTGTTCCTTCCTCTTCTTCCTCTTCAGGCCTTCCCGCTGTCATCACAACCTGTCTAGCTTTGGGAACTCGCCGTATGGCCAAGAAAAATGCCATTGTCAGAAGCCTTCCCTCAGTGGAGACCTTGGGCTGCACCTCTGTCATCTGTTCCGACAAAACTGGCACCCTGACTACCAACCAAATGTCTGTTTGCAAGGTGAGCTGAAGGTGGATGCCAGCACTTTTCTCATCTAGAGTCTCTTTTGGGCATCTCATCTTCATCCTTATTGAAATCCTCTTCCTTCCTTCCTTCCTTCCTTCCTTCCTTCCTTCCTTCCTTCCTTCCTTCCTTCCTTCCTTCCTTCCTTCCTTCCTTCCTCCCTCCCTCCCTCCCTCCCTCCCTCCCTCCCTCTTTTTCTCTAGATGTTTGTTGTGGACAAAATAGAGGGAGATTTTTGTGTCTTGAATGAATTCAATATCACTGGTTCCACTTACGCCCCAGAAGGAGAAATGTAAGTACAAATGTGAACTCTAAATAAAGCCAAAAATTTAAACATGATAGCCTAAGCCTATATATATATATAGAGAGAGAGAGAGAGAGAAATAGACACTGATTTTTTAAAAACCAAAGCCAATACTTTAGTTTTTACATAATGCTAAATAATGTTTTGCTTCAACTATGGTTTTGTTAAGTTGAAGTGATTGGATTCACCAACACATAATTTATTGGTTATTATGGTTTGAAATTATAATGGCTAGTTTCACCCAAAATACTAAATCAAAACCAAACAAATCATATTCTGCCTTAATGTGATATTTATTCTTCCAGAAAAAAAATCAGATGCTTTGATTTCTTAGCTGTTGTTTTGCTTCTCCCATAATTCACAGAAACAATCTATGCTCCTTCCAATTATATATCTTTGCCCCTGCTGAATTAAGCAATGCCATGGGCGTCCTATCCCAGTGCCTGGAGGCTATGGGGGCGGGAAGCAACAGGTTCAGCTGAATTCTGGCAAGACTGAGTGGATTTGAGTTTGGGGCCCTGTCAGTTGGTGATGGATAGGGTACACTGCCCCAGATAGACCCTGTGCTCAATCTGATGTCCTCCTGGACTTGCAGCTTGCTTAAACAGTAGGTGGCATTCATGGCTAAGAGGGCCTTTGCACAGGTTTGTGTTATGTGCCAGTTGAGTCTGTTCCTGGATTTGGGGTGGGGGTGGGGGCTCTGCTCACTGTCACTCATGACCTAGTCACCTCCCAATTGGAGTATTGTAATGCATGCTGCATGAGGCTGCCCTTGAAGAGTATCCAGAAGCTTCAGCTGGTGCAAAATGCAGCGATGTGGGCAGTGAGGGCCACACAGGATGGACTTTATAATACTTGAAACATGGTTTCTGTGGTACTGTTGCACTGGCTAACTAACATGGGTTTTCCATCAACAGTTACATGTATTTCTAGGATAGGACATGTTACATCTCTGCTTCACAGGCTGCACTGGTTGCCAATTTGCTTCTGGGTCTGATTCAAGGTTCTGTTTTTGACTTTTAAAGCCCTTCATTGCATAGGGTTGGGTTTTTTGAAGGACCACCACTCCCCAATTACATCTGCCCTTCACATGAAATCGGGCAGAAGAGGCATACTGTGGGTCCCATCTGTTATACTTGGTGGGCGTGAGGAGGCAGGCCTTTTCTGCTGTGGCACCCACCTTCTGGAACATTCTCACACCTGAACTGAAGTCACCTCTATCCTTACTTATTTTTCAGAAGTCTCTCAAGACCTGGCTATGTCATTATCTCTGGAGGAATCACATTACTAATCTGATAACTTGTGTGCTTCATGCTTTTTAAACTTTTAAATAATGACTGTTTCTACATGTTTATTGTTTTATTTCTTGGTTGTATGCTGCCAGTCATTTTTTTTGAGATCGGCGGCCATATAAATGTGCTTATATCAATAAAACAAATACATTTTTACTCTTTTGCACATGCAGATTTAAGAATGACAAACAAGTCAAAGCTGGACAATATGATGGTCTTGTTGAGCTGGCCACGATTTGTGCTCTTTGCAATGACTCTTCACTGGATTTCAACGAGGTGAATGCTTCTCTTTGGCTTCATCATCCACTTCTCACCAATTGTTCAATAAGAGACATGTATGCCCCCTTTCACCAAAACCTCCAAAATAAAACAAAACCAACAAATTCATCATTAAACTAATAAAGCCAGAGGCAAAAAAGGTGAAAAAAAACCTCAGTGGAGTCTAAAAACTCTTAAAAGGCAATATAAAGATTTTGACCTGGCATCCAGAGGAATTGTACTGGACAATGTTCCACCGGGAATAGATTCCAAAGTTCTCTAATTTCCTTCTCCAAATTAGAGTTGGCAGGTTCATTGGAGCTGAGAAAATGACTGTTAAGTCTTAAATGTAGGGAAGCCTCTAATAAAAGGAGGTCCAAACTTCCTCCTCACTTTTGTATTTCTGGAGGTGTGGTCAGATGTTGAGGGCAAGAGACTTACAAAATTCATTACTGCTGGTTTCTTTTCTCACAGGGCTGATAAAATTGTGCTACGTGCACCAGTGGTCATTATTTTAGGTAGTTAAGACTGGAGACAGAGAGTCAGTTTGATGCCTTAGGCACAAAGCCACCTGGGTGACTTGGGGCTAGTCTCTGCCTTAGGAAGAAGGCAACAGCAAGTCACTTCTGAAAAAGTTCCCAAATATCTGCAAGGACCTATCCATATAGTTGCCAGCAGTAAAGACTAACTTGAAGGCACAAACAACAGCAGCAATATCAGAGACTAGTTATAAGCCTTCGGAACAGCCCTGAGAATAATAAGAGTTAGTCCTTTGAGGAATACCAGACTAGAAAACCAAAGTTATGAATGCTAATTTATTTTATTATATGGTTACAGTAATAGAACATCCCCAACCCTCTCTTTTTGTCCATGAGAATTAGGGAGGGTCAAGTCTGAGATGTTTTCTCAAATTACATTAAATTAATCATTCTTGCTCCCAACCATACTGCCCTTCCCAAGGCTGAATCTTGATACACCCCAAGCATTTCATAATCAGAATTTGGTATACCTAAATCATATTTCTGATTCTTCCCTTTCCCAGTCCAAAGGTGTATATGAGAAGGTTGGTGAGGCCACTGAAACTGCCCTTACCTGCTTGGTTGAAAAGATGAATGTTTTCAACACAGACGTACGAAATCTCAGCAAGGTAGACCGTGCCAATGCCTGCAACTCAGTAAGTACATGCTCCTTCCAGAAAATGACTCTCATTAGAGTGCCAGGCACAGGGAACCAAGACTGCCATTATTAACTTCTCAAAGTAGTTTGTTGTTTGCCTATAGGCAGAACCTTGCCAGATTAAAGCACACTCTGTATTACTATCAGATAAATACTGTGAAGATTTAGGGAGGTGTTGTGGTCCACCAGTGGCCTGAGGAGCTGGCAGCAGAGTTGGACAGTGAGGAGGTTGGGGAGGAACATGGGCCAGTCCTGGAGTCTGGGGAAGGCTCGGACAAGGGCTCTGCGTCAGAGGCAGAGAGGGGGCCAGGGCCATCTGGGGGTTATGTGCTGCCTCCGGAGCCTCCAGAGTCAGACATCAGTGAGGCAGAGGAACAGGGGGAGCCTGTTCCCAGTGTGCGCATGCGCAGAGCTGCCAGAAGGCAAGAACAGTTAAGACAAAGGGGATGACTCAGGAGTAGGGCTGGGAGATGATTGGCCCCTCCCATAAGACATAAAGGTGAGCCTTTGCAGGAAGCAACTTGGTTCGTTCTGGTCGGTTTAAATTCTGAAGCTCCGTTTTGACTCTGTGCTCCGTGTGGCCTTGCAAAGCTAATTGCCAATTAGGTCTTTGGCAGTGTGTCAAGGGAGATAAAGGTGGGTGCTTATCAGCCTTATCCCGAAGGACTGTGGCAGACTTCTGTCAGACTCTTTACAAACTATTTGTGATTGATTACGGGCTGTGAATGAACAGAATTCACAGCTGTTGAAATAAAAAGAGGGTTTTGGGGACTAATCGTGTACTTTTTACTGTCTCAGGAAGCCTAGGTCAGAACAGGAGCAGTGGTGGGTTCCTCCCGGTTCTGTCCGGTTCCACCGAGCTGGTAGCGGTGACGATATGATGTCACCGAACCGGTTCTGGCTCCCCGCCGTGTTATTCTTACCTTTTATTTGGCCCCACCCCCAATCTATTGCTGCCTCCTGAGTCCCAGCTGATGGGCTATAAGGAAAAACTGTTTAAACTCTTGCCGCGGGGCTTCAAAGGGCCGCCCTACAGCTGATCAGTGGTAAAAGGCAGTTTGGTAGTAGACCAGTGCCTCCAAAAAGAAATGAGTAGACCGGTGCCTGCAAAAATAAATGGGTAGACCAGTGCCTGCAAAAATACATGAGTAGACTGGTGCCTGCAAAAATAAATGGGTAGACCGGTACAGTTAAAAACCTGGTAGACCAGTACCTCTGCTAAATCCTAAAGAATTGTCACATGACCATCAAGCCACACCCAAAAAATAAGCCACTCCCACAGAACCGGTAGTAAAAAAAATTAGAACCCACCCCTGAACAGGAGGATCCTGTTTCTTCATACTGATGACTCAATGGTCTTCACTCCTTCCTCCTGCAACTTAGTGCCAGGTTCCACCACATAAAGTCCTATATTGCTTGGCCACTGAGTGGTGCCATGTTCACCTCCACTGTAAAGTTCATGCAATGTGTTTTCATGCCACAATATTCATTGTTTATATTGAGGTTCTCCAGATTACCCCATGCTCTCCTGTGGAACAGGTTTGGAATGCAGAGGCACTGTTCAGTGGAGCACAGGAGGAACACAACAGTAGAAATGTGTTTGTGTTAGGGGCTTGTTGTGGGGTGAAAAAGGGAGTTGATTCTCTGGAGATATAACTCATCCAAGTACCATTTCTCCCCCCTTTTTTGTAATTTGCCAATTCTGCCATGTAGTGGACATCACAGGAGTGGGTTTGATGCTGAAACCGGAAGCATCGTGGCAATACTGGTTGGGGAATAGCGAAGCTCCGTCAAGCTTCACGAAAACCCAAACTGACAAACCGCTGTCGGGGGGGTCTTCGGACCGGATCCATCTTTTAGGGATGGGGGAGAAAGAGAGGCACCTCGGAAGACCATGAGGAACAGGCAAGTTCCTCGAAAGGTCAGAGGCAGCTCTTTGACCTGGCAGCGGTGGC
>WNWU01011370.1:21403-61781 GCA_012654045.1 Ptyas mucosa | reverse complement strand
GTTTTGGGAGTGGAAGGACTGGTAGTAACTTTGACAGTAGTAGTTTTGGGAGTGGAAGGGCTTGTAGTACTCTTGGTAATAGTAGTTTTCAGAGTTGAAGGGCTGGTAGTAATCTTGGCAGTAGTAGTTTTTGGAGTGGAAGGGCTGCTAGTACCCTTGGTAACAGTAGTTTTGGGAGTGGAAGGACTGGTAGCACTCTTCTCAGTAGTAGATATGGTAGTGGAAGTGCTGCTAGTACTCTTGGCATTTGTAGTTTCCATAGTGAAAGGGCTGCTAGTACTCATCTCAGTAGAAGTTATGGTAGTGGCTTTATTTGCTTTTTTGCTGGTCTTCGTTGAGGGGGAAATTGTAGTGCTATGGGTTTCAGCAAAAGGAGAGGTATTTTTATCTGTCTTTGTCGTGACATCATTGAAGGTGTCGCTGGTGTGGAATGAGGAAATGTGAGTTTCCGTAGATTGTGTTCCAATCAAAGCTGTACTTACAGCAACATCACTCTTCGTGGGATTGAGCGTAGCTGGCAAGAGTTTTGCTTCTGCTGTGGAAGAAATTTATTAGATTTGTTGTTACCTGAGAGGTTATTAGCTCATAATTCACCTTTCTAGACAGCTATTATCATGTCTAAAAGAAAGATACTCTTCTCCATCTTTTGTCTGGAGTACCATTTAATCCAGAGCCTTTTAGTTCCAGAAGTCCAAGTTTAAAGAATGGACTTCTGGAATTAAAGCTCCATTTTTTAGCTAAAACTTAATTCACATCTGTTAATTTTGTTTGAGCAGTGTGAACAATTGACATTGTGATCCTCCAAAGGTCTGAAAAATATATCATTGATTTTTCTTTGGCATTTAAACTAGATAACCAATGTGAAAAAAGGCATCAAGGAAGCCAGTTCATACTGAACCATATTGGGTTTTCTGTTGTTATTTGAATAAAATGAAAAGAAATCAAATATTGGTACCTAGTGCGGAAAAAGAGACAAAATAATGGATCATTCTCAACACTTGAATTCTCTACACTTAAAATATCTAGAAATTATTATGGTTAAGTGTGTTTTGCCCCATTTTACGATTTTTCTTGCCATAGTTCAAATCAAAGTTTAAATCAAAGATTTGACAGTTCAAATCAGAGATTTGATAGTTCAAATCAAAGATTTCTGAGACCAATGTTGAATACTTAAATTTCAGTAGTCACCAATCCCAGTCTTAAAATGAGTTTAGAATAAGTAAGGTTGTTGATTAAAAATTTGATCTATATGGAGCAACAAAAATTTTCATAGAACGCAAAAATAGTATTGTAATATATTTTTAAAAATGTCAACATAAGTACAATTTACAAAAATATAAAAAAAAATATATAGTATTATTTTATTCTATAGGGACTACTCAGAGGGCTGAAAAAAGTCATTTCTGACAGGTCCTCGCACTTTTGACTGATCCTCACACTTATGACCATCCTCATAGTTATGCTGGTGCAGCATTCTTAACAACCATGTACTCATTTCACAACTGCTTCTCTTCACCATGGTGATAAGATAGGGCAAAAACGTAAAATGTGAGAACAGTCGTAAGTTCGAGGACTGCTCAAAAGTGTGAGGACCAGTAAAAAATAACTTTTTCAGCCCTCTGAGTAGTCCATGTACACAAAAGGACTACCCAGAGGGCTGAAAAAAGTCATTTCTGACAGGTCCTCGCACTTTTGACCGGTCTTCGCACTTATGACTGGTCATCATTTATGCCCATTGTAGCATTCTTAACAAATGTGTCACTCATTTCATAACTGCTTCTCTTCACCATGGTGACAAGATAGGGCAAAAATGTAAAATGTGAGGACAGTCGTAAGTTCGAG
Source organism: Ptyas mucosa (assembly GCA_012654045.1). NCBI lineage: Eukaryota > Metazoa > Chordata > Lepidosauria > Squamata > Colubridae > Ptyas > Ptyas mucosa. The sequence goes on along the minus strand of WNWU01011370.1, from coordinate 59,939 downwards.
GACTGGTCAAAAGTGCGAGGACCAGTCAAAAATAATTTTTTCAGCCCTCTGAGTAGTCCCTGTGCATAAAAGGATACAGCAAGAGAGAGGGGTGAAGGAAGGGAAGGGAAATTAGAGTAGAGTGAGGGTAAGAGAGGGAGGAAGAGAGGAGGAGGAGAAGAAAGGAAGAGGAAGTAGGGAGGAGAAGAAGAGGGGTGGGAAGAGAAAGTAAGAAGGAAAGAAAAGAGAGAGGTGGTAGGTTTGGGGAGAAAGATTGCTGTACAATAAAAAAAGATGAAATGGAAGAAAGGCAACCCCAAACAAATATAAAGATATTAAGATAAAGAATGAATTGTTGAACTTTAAAGAATAAAAGAGAACAAATATGAATAAATAGCAATAATTAGAAACACACATACAAACATACAATGTATTTTCTTTGAACAGAGTATTTGGCTGGTTCACAAATTTAAACAGTGTTTAGTTATTTCAATTAAATTCACAATGTCTATATTTCCTTTTTGCCATATTTATTCCTCATCTATTTTTTTTAAAAAAAACAATATTACTCTTCATCCTTATCTCTAATATTAATCAAATTCAATTTTCCCTTCTATTCTATATTATACCCCTTCCTATTGTCATCTATTTTTATATCCATCCTCACATTGGTTAATTATGTAATATTACAGTTGTTTAATACAAATTTAACATTTTAATATAAATCAATTAGTTATATAACTATCTTTTTTGTATATTAACAATATGAACATGAATATTCCAATTTCCATGCAATCCAATTTCTTACAAATCAATTAATTATATTTACCAATAATAATAAACCAAATAATTTCCTCCATATATTCCTCCAAACCACAACTTAATCATTTCTGCTTTCAACACAATATACAATTAATAGTATCTCAATTATTACAATTCCCTAGTTAAATAGAGCTTTCTTTTCTTTGGTGTTTTAAAATCTTGAACTCTCCTTTTTTGCCATTTGCCATAAATTTCCCATTGTTTGCACCTACCTTTTTTGATGAGGTAAAAGAAAAGAAATCTGCCTTTCCAACAGTTGCAAGCAAACAGCAAAGCCAACAACCTGCTTTAGTTTCGGTTTCGTTTTCAGCTTGAATTGCACAAGGAGAAAAAAAAATGTGCTTTGCCAGAACAGCTGAGAGCAAATCAGCTGAGAGCCAGGAGGCCGATCTAATCAACTTATGGTAATTAACCTATGCTGAAAGGGGCTGTTTTTTTCTACTTTTGCAGGCACCAGTCTACTCATTTGTTTTCTTTTAACACTGATCAGCTGTAGGGCAGCCCTTTGAAGCCCCACGGCAAGAATTTAAAGTTTTTTCCCCCTCTAGCCATTAGCTGGGACTCAGGAGGCAGCAGTAGATTGGGAGTGGGCGGGGTAAGCAAACCCGTTCTCCCGCCAATCGGGACTTTTTAAAAACGCCACAGGACACGGGATAAATTGTTGAAAATTGGGACTGTCCCTCCAAAAGCGGGACGTCTGGTCACCTTACCCTAAGGCATCCCACCGCCCACTTTGGGAACCACTGCTATAGACTGAGCTTCTCTGGAGTTCCCCCCCTCCCCTCCCACCGGGAGTTTTTTGTGATACTTTTATTCCTGGGGCTTGACTTCATAAAGATTGTTAAAGGGTTGTTTTAAGCTTTTTGGAGTATACTTCCAACACGGCTGGAACAGCTATTTACAGAAGGGTTGGCATAGCCATAGAAGAAATGGCTGAGAGACAGGATGCAAGCTTGGCATTCTGTCTGATTTTTTTATTGCCTTTCTTGAGGCATGTGATCTTTCCTTAAATCTGGATTATTACCTATGGATATCTTGTGAGGTAAGTGAAACCAGCTGGTATCTTTAAGAAGTGCAAATGGATCTAATGGGAAACTGCTATGTCAGTTCACTGAGCACAAGAGTCTCTTTTCTATGGAGGTTCTTCAGTCATCCAGATCATGGTTGTCGTAAAGGTGCTTTTTTCAAGAGGCAACTAGACTTTCTTGGTTTCCAGAAAGTCCAGTTGCCTCTTGAAAAAGCACCTTTGGGAAAGGAGTCTCTTGCATTGCTTTTTGTGGGCAAGGCACATGATTGCTCACTGATAGTTTTAGTTTAGTTTACTTTACTTTGTTTTAGTTTTCTCTCATGATAATATGGCATAATAACATGGCACCAATTGTAGTAAGTTAGCACCTACTCCTCTCCTAGAAGAATGAAATATTTTGAGAAATATTAAAAAGGTAGAATTTATTTTCCTGAATGAGAAATGGAAAAACATGTTTTCTTAGAGGGAGAAAACAGCCCCCATCTTCCTTAATAGCTAATAGAAGATGTCAGCACTTAAAGATAATTCTTTATTCCATGCAGCAAGGTCTGAACAAAGGCAGAATGGGATTAGTCCTCACTCAAGATGTTAATTTGTCTCTTTAGCTCAGCATTTTGTAGCCCAAATATTCCCACCCACTTTCTGGAGAGCTTAAATGACCTCTCTGCTAAAGGGTTTTACTTTATGAGCAAGAGTAACTTGGCTGCTGATAGTTATCCTTGTATTTTAACTATTTTAATTCCTCAATGTGCTCTGGCAACCAGCCTGATTTATAAGTTCGGGTTGCAGGTATTGCTAAAGAAAAGGAAGATATTCAGACAGAATGGTTTACGTTTCCATGACGGCTGTGACTCATTGATCTTCAGTGTGTATTCCTTCATTTCTAATCTAATGACTGGTATTTAGTGCAGCTTTTTGCAAACAAAGAAGCTTTTTGTATTTTTGTTCAGGTAATCCTTGATTTACAACAGTTCATTTAGTGTCCATTCAAAGTTACAATGGCACTGAAAAAAGTGTCTTATGACCGTTTTTCACCTTACGACTGTTGCAGCATCCCCACGGTCATGAGAGGGTGTGCAAAGTGAAGCGACCCTCGACGTAAGTTACATTGAATTGGCCATGCCCAACCAGCCACATCCACCCAGCCAGTCACTAGAGCAGAAAACTGGTTGTTAAAAAATTTGCAGCCCACTACTGCTCCTACCTTAAAAAAATGAATAAAACCCCACATCCAGGAATGTATAGACCAATCAGCCTGATATAAATACCTGGGAAGATTCTGGAAAAGATAATCAAGCATCAGAGCTATGAACACCTAGAAGCAAGTAAAGTTATAACCTGAAGCCAACATGATTTGTCAAAAACAGATCTTATTTCTTTCTTTGACAAAGTGACTAAATTAGTGAATCAGCAAAATGCTGTGCAAATAATATACTTGGATTTCAGGAAGGCATTTGACAAAGTAGACCACAATCATCTTCTTGATAAGTTAGAAAAATATGGATAGCAATAGCATGTAGACTTATATACCACTTTACAGTGCTTTACAGCCCTCTCTAAGTAGTTTACAGAGTCAGCATATTGCCCCCAACAATTTGGGTCCTCCTTTTACCCACCTCAGAAGGATGGAAGGCTAAATGAACCCTGAGCCTGATGGGATTTAAACTGCCAAATTGCAGGCAGCCAGCAGAAGCAGCCTGCAGTACTGCACTCTAACCACTGTGCCACTGTGGCTCATAGAGAGTATCACCACCAAATGGACTTGCAACTGGCTGGCAAATTGCATTCAACATGTAGTCCTTAATGGAACAATACCTACTCAGAGGGAAGTGAGCAATGGGGTACCCCAAAGTTCTGTTTTAGGTTTGCATTGGAGCATATAAAGGAATGAAGGACTTGAAAGTCAACTTTTCTATATGGCAACTGAGTAAAGAGCAGTAGACACAGCAAGGATTTACAATTGAGAAGGCACAGACTTGCCAAGAGGGTATATAAACCAGAGCACCTTGAAAAAACTAGTTATCCACATTATCCCAGAAATTTTCAATATCTGTCAATAAGTGTGTCACATCCTCTATACCAAGGCAACATATGGAAGAACAGTCCCTGCTTTGATTTTCATAGATACTGGGCTGTGTGTTATAAACAAAAGCATGATGGCAATTAGATAATCCAAGAGAATTTCAAGATTAAAAGTCAACTACAGACACTGAGCTTGTCGATTGAAAGGTCAGCAGTTTAGCGGTTCAAATCCTAGTGCCACATAATGGGGTGTGCTCTCATTACTTGTCCCAGCTTCTACCAACCTAGCAGTTTGAAAACATGTCAAAAATGCAAGTAGAAAAATAGGAACCAACTTTGGTGGGAAGGTAAGAATGTTCTGTGTGCCTCTGGCATTTAGTCATGCTGTCCACAGGACCACAGAGAAGTCTTCAATCAGCGCTGGCTTTTCGGCTTTGAAACAGAAATGAGCACCGCCCCCTAGAGTCGGGAATGACTAGCACATATGTGTGAGGGGAACCTTTACCTTTTTACACACTACAGTTGAATCCTGGTATGGAATCATGAAGACAGAAATTTTCTATTCAATCAGAGGACAAAAAAACCCCCTAAATTGCAAGCCACTCTAGAATAGAGGAAGCCAAAGAAGTAGAGATCTCTGTGACAGTAGACTCCAGAAAATGTGACCATACAAAGAATCAGAATATCCTGGCAATCACCAGAACAAAGGTCATGGGGAAGCTTCCCCCAAAATAAGCTTTACCCCAAAAATAAGCCCTAGTGAAGGGGATGGTCATGGCCAGTACAGGAGGTGGTGAGCATGCACGGGCCACCGGTGTCTGGCAGCACCCACAGCCCATACAGCGCAAGTGAGTGGATTCCTGTCCAAGCATCATTGGAGGCAGAAGTTGGGGGAGGCATGTGATCTAACACCTGATTAAGTGGCTCAGTAGCTAAGACACTGAGCTTGTCAATCAGAAAGGTCAACAGTTCGGCAGTTCGAATCCCTAGTACAGGTCTCATGCATGAGCAGGGGGTTGGACTAGATGACCTCCAAGGTCCCTTCCAACTCTGTTACTGTTACTACATAGCTCTTATATAGCTGCAAAAGCAATGCTAAACTACATAAAGGTATGTTTTTTTCCAACTCTAACATTCATCTGTATGTAGCTACTATGGGGGTACTGCACCAAGCTGTGCTAACAGGTAGCAGAAATTGGTCCTATGTTTAGGTGCAGGTGGAGAAAGGTCCCTTATTTCTAGGTACTGACAGTATTAATTTCAATACTCAGAGAAATTGAACTTCCAGTGAATGTATGCCTCTGAAGGATCAGGGATCATAATTACAGAGGAGATTGACAGCTGGTTACTGGATTCTGTCTGGTGAAATCTCTCAAAGAAAGGAAAGTGAGATTGTCCACTCTGAACAGTGGCTCCTCATGAGTAGACCACAAAAATTAAATTTTAGGGTCAGTTTATGCCAGCAGCTAGGAGTCAAGGAATTCCATCGAAGCTCACAGTTGTAATATAATATATATAGATAGATACCTCTAGTATTTCAATCTCCTGGAACACCCTCCTATTACAGATTTTTTTAAAAAGAAACTTTAACAGTAAGTACAATTGAATAAAGCTTGATAAATTCAAAAGTCAAAAGAAAAACTCAACAAGCACAATGGGATTTTACACTTCACAATTGTTAATTGATAAGGTACTTTTCGTGTAACTTTTATTACACATGTAACCTCAAACTGCATAACTAACCTGCCTCCCTGTCTTTTCCCCCTTTTCCTTCCTTCCCAATTTAAATTCTATATCACTTTAGTTACTCCATGCCTATGATACCGAGCTGTAGTTATAACAGCTTATGCCTTTTAGTAACATTTATTATTTCTGAAGTATTACTCCTAATTTCTAGCTACTGTAAGACAAACTGTCAATAACATATAAACTTAATTATAGGTAGTCCTTGAAATAGGATTGTAATGGAGCCTGCCCATTAAAATCTCAAGTGGTGACAGCTGTTAAATAAGGCGGTCTCATTTAATGACCCCCCCATCCCCAAGCTCTCCCTGATGCAGCTGTTAAACAAATGCATGGGTCATTAAGCAGAGCACGGGGTGTCTCAAGGGTGGGGAGGCCTTTGGAGGCCTAGGGCAGACCCAGGTCCACCTTCTTGAACTTCCCAAGGCTTCGCCCCTTCCCAAGACATCCCATGCTTTACATCCTGTCCCTTGGGTGTCTGCAGGCCTTGGGCTGATTTCCACTTCATCAGGCTCCACACCTTCTTCCTCACTTACCTTTTGAAGATCTCTGTACCCCATATTGAGGAAGGAGGACAAACCACACCTCTTTGGGCTATGTGGCTGCCTCCTAGTCACCGTTTTTAGTGTGCCCACTACTCTGCAGCTTTCTGCCACTTGTGAAGATTTCTGCACTACTGTGTAGATCACATCAAGGCAGCCTTTCAGAAGCAGCTGCCATTTTAGCCGGCTTACAGAAAGTTTCTGCAACACTGTGCAGATGGCATTAAAACTAGCAAAACAGAGCAGTTTTCCCTGGGCCACATAGCTGCCTCATCAAAGCAACCACCATTTTGATCCACCCATTTAAATGAGTCAAAATGGCAGCCACTTCCACTCCATTTTGCTTCCTTAACAGAATAGCAAGTGCACTGAATATGATGGCCACTTCAGGAGGCAGCCATAACTCAGGATATGTAGCATAACCCCCCCACCCCACAACATGAAATCTGGAGAATTTCAAATGGTACAGGTGTGTCATGGTGATGGGTATGTGGGGAGTAGACCAAAGCCTTCAGGATCGGGAGGGAGAAAGATGGGAGACAGTGCAACATCTGTGTAGTCATAAGGTTGTAAAGGTGAATGACCTGCAGGGATGGTGCAGCAGCCATAACTTAGAAGCCAGTAGTTGGGGAGTCTCTCATAACTTTGATTGGCCATTAAATGACAGGTTGTATCTTAAAGACTACCTGTACACCAGACAATTAATAATATTACACTGAATTTATGTTAATATTTTAAAATATATAGTGATACCTTTTGACTTCCTTTTTAAAATAAAAACTCCTGCATGTTTTATAGACATAACAGTATTATACAAAATAAGATTTCTGTTCTCTATTTCAATTCAAAGTTGAGATTTCTGAACAGCTCTGAATTCGTTGATATAATATTTTGTGTAGCATATGGAATTTTGCAAATGAAATTTCACATCAGTGATGACACTATTGCAATAATATGCATGAAAATTCCAGAAATTACTCCTTTTTCATCCCCTTTCTGTGGTAGTATTCTAGATTTACATTTTATTTTTATTATGAAAGAATGCAGTAAAACTTTATAAATTAAAGTATTATACAATTAAAGTGCTTTTTGTGTTTGTAAACAGATATGGAGAACATAAAAGTGATCAAAAGTTCTTTAAAAAATCAGTTTGCTTTCCAGATTTCAGCAATACAGTGAAACAAGAACTTCCAAAATACAAGCTGGATTCAGAAGGGGAAGAGGGACCAGAACTATGGCCCTGCTAGGAGAGGTGTATTCAGATGGGGAGAAGTAGCAGCAGTCGTACCACTGGAGATTCCAGCACTTCTAGAATCAATAATACGTTCTGATTTTGGCAGACCCAGCAAATTCCAGGATCCCTTACTTATACCCACTGTCAAAAACTCAAACTCGGTAGTTAAGCTGCTTAGACCTAGAATGAGACATTTAATAAAGTTGTACCTTTATACCCAGAGGAAGTTCTTTCCCCAGTTCCCATCCGCCCAAGAATATTCCAAAATTTATAGTTCTTTTATCTCAGATATTTTGCAATTGGACCAAAATGAACCATGAAGCGTTGGTCAAGTCCAGTGTAATTTTTCCAAGAGATAAAAGCATATATACCATGTGTTTTGGAATAAGCAGAAAGTTAGATACGACTGACTAGAGACTCAGTCAAAAACAATGATAAAATAGCTTTTTCAAGTTCATGTTAGTACTTACCTGTTTTATCCAAATCAAAGATGATCAATAAGAGTAAGATGGTCTTCCTCATCAGTCAACCTCTGAGGTTTATGGGGATACCTAAATCTTAGAATAGCACTCAACCGCTCAGCAGACTCTGCATTCAGAAGAAAGAAACAGAACGCCTTTGGACTCTTGGAAGATAGAGGTAAGAACACTTGTGCCACAGCATTACACAGTATCTAACTCTCAAATAAGAAGAGCAATAAAACTAGGCTGTAACACAACATTCTACTTTGGCCTGCTGGATGCCCTTTGACAAGTCTTGGGATTGCAATATTTACATATTTTATTTCCTCAATCTGGAATGAAAGACTGGAACTATTGACCTCACAATATTCCTGAAATTTAATAGTGATAAGATAAAGGTTCCCCTCACACAGGCATGCTAGTCGTTCCCGACTCTAGGGGACGGTGCTCATCTCTGTTTCAAAGCCAAAGAGTCAGCGCTGTCCGAAGAAGTCTCCGTGGTCATGTGGCCGGCATGTCTAAACGCCAAAGGTGCACACAACGCTGTTACCTTCCCCAAAGGTAGTCACTATTTTTTTACTTGCATTTTTTATGTGCTTTCGAACTGCTAGGCTGGCAGAAGCTGGGACAAGTAACGGGAGCTCACCCCATTACGCGGCACTAGGGATTTGAACCGCTGAACTGCCGATCTTTCGATCGACAAGCTCAGCGTCTTAGCCACTGAGCCATCATGTCCCTTAATAGGTGATTAAATACATATTTATTTATTTAAAACATTTGTATAGGCAACTACCTTTCAACCTACTCTGGGCAGCTCCCAATCAAAAATGAAAAGATATAAAATCGTATCAAAACTACAAAGGCTGACCTATTAAAACATTAAAAACAACAAAAATCTGGTGCCAATCTGTTCCAATATGTGATTATCTAATTTTCTCCTAATGCTTGGGGGGGGGTGGGAAAGCCATGTCTTTAAAGCCTTACAGAAGGCTACAGGGGTAGAGGACTCCTGAATTTCAGGGGGCAGAGTGTTCCATAGGGTAAGGGTTGCCCTGGAAGAAACACACTTTTTAATTTCCATCAGATGACAATATTTAGGTCATCCGATGGGAGCTTGTCTATTAGGATGGGAGCTTGTCTACTAGCCCAAGTTTCCTAGGTACTGTGGTAGCACAGTAGATGCCTTTAGGGAAAAGTGATACTGCAGATAGTTTGGCCCTATGCTATATAGAGATTTAAAGGAGTGGTAAAGCAAGGACCTAACATAATAACAGAGTTGGAAGGGACCTTTGAGATCTTCTACTCCAACCTCCTGCTCAAGCAGGAGATCCTATACCATTCTGAACAAATGACTATTCAATCTTTTCTTAAAAATCCCACTGGTAGTGCAACCACAATTTCCAAAGGCAGCCCGATCAACTGACTAGACTTAGAACTTAGATTTAGAATAACTTTATTGTCACTTTGAATGTACACTAATACATTAAAATGAAATTTTACATTTACATTAAAATGACAGTGACGATGCTTATAGGGCAGTGGTGGGATTCTGCCGGTTCTAGGAGGTTCGGTCGAACCATTTGTTAAATTGCTGGCTCACCCCGCCCCTTGCCCCGCCCCTCCGCACCACTATTTATTGGCCTCAGCCCTTGGAACCGTTTGTTAAATTGCTGGTTTGCCTGCCCTTCCTCACCACTATTTATTGTCAATAAATAGTGGTGGGAGGGGTGGGTGAGCCAGCAATTTAACAAACAGTTCAGTGTTTTTTTTGTAATTTATTGGCCTCGCAGCACACCGAACCATTTGTTAAATTGCTGGCTGTCCTGTCCTGCCCCTCGCCCTGCCCACCACTATTAATTGGCCTTGCTCGCAGTGTTGCACAGCTTGCCTGCAGTTATTCTTTGGCTCCTCAACCATGTGGCCCAGTCTGCTTTCCTAACTTTGCCCGCAGCAGCCTCCCACTCTGTTCCGGAATGTCCACCTCAGACTGCCCCCGACTGCTCTAGCAGCAGAACAGGCAAGTACAGCCGAGTGCTGCCCTCGGGGAAGCAGGGCTGGGAAACAGTGGTGGGTTGCTCCCAGTTTGTAGTAGTTCGGAGAATCAGTAAATAAGATTGTCTGGCCATGCCCTCAAACTGATCCCTGGCCCGGTCGCCGCTCACTTACCCTGCCCACCTCATCAGAGGCTTTTTTTCCCCCCCCATCTGAAAATGTTTTTAAAAGTTAAAAAAAAGCCTCTGATGATTGCGTGGCTCAGCTGGGATCATCAGAGGCTTTTAAAAGCGTTTTTTTTCTGCAACCTCTTCAGCTGAAGAGGTTGTAGGGGGAAAAATGCCTTCAAAAGCCTCTGGCGATCCCAGCTGACTTGCCTGATCGTCAGACGCTTTTAAAAAAAGAGGGGGGGGGGAAGATAGAGAGATGGAGAGAAAGAGATGAAGGAGAGAAAGAGAGGGGGAGAAAAAGAGATGGAGAGAAAGAGATGAAAGAGAGAAGGGGCGGAGAAAGAGAGATCAAGGAGAAAAAGAAGGGGGGGAAGAAAGAAATGAGAGAGATGAAAGAGACACACAGATATACCTGTTTAAAAGAAAATACTGGGAGCCACTAAACCTGGGTGGGAGTAAGTGATATGGAGTTGGCAATGCCTACCCAGGTTTAAGGTTGTGTTTAAGTATTTACATGTGTTTAAAGTTGAATGTTTAAAGTTGCAGACCCCTGACCTACTCCATCCGATCGCTTCACCCTGCAGCCAGCCCTGTAGGCCCACCTCCCACCTGGACAGCAGCGGCCTACCTACCCCGGTTGTATCACCTTGTCCTGCAGCCGGCCTGAACACCCGCCTCCGACCATTCCAGCAGGTCATTTTTATTTAATTAATTTAATTAAGTTGCTTCAATGGGATAAATGGGATAAATGACCAGTCAAAAGTGCGAGGACCTGTCAGAAATCACTTTTTTCAGCCCTCTGGGTAGTCCCTATGTGCATATGGACTACTCAGAGGGCTGAAAAAGTTATTTTTGACCAGTCCTCGCACTTTTGACAAGTCCTTGCACTTACGACTGTCCTCGCATTTTACGTTTTGCTCCCTATCTTGTCACCGTAGTGAAGAGTAGTTGTGAAATGAGTGACACGGTTGTTAAGAATGCTGCAATGGGCATAAATGTGAGGATGGTCATAAGTGTGAGGACCGGTCAAAAGTGTGAGGACCAGTCAGAAATGACTTTTTTCAGCCCTCTAAGTAGTCCCTATGCACATAGCCACGCCCACCTGGTCACTTGACCAGCTAGCCACGCCCACCCAGTCACATGACCACCAAGCCACACACCCCCAACTAAGCCACACCCACGGAACCGGTTGTTAAAAAAATTGAATTCCACCACTGGGAAGAGGTGAAGGCTCTGGTGGACTGGTGCAATAAAACAAAGGAGATCATTGTTGGTTTTAGAAAGAGCTAGCATATTTGTACTCCACTCAGTATCAAAGATTCAGCTGTAGAGGTAGTCAACAGTATTAAATATCTGGGGCTGCAGATAACTAATGATCTGAATTGGTCTCTCCACACATCATCCTTAATGAAGCATGCAAACCAGTGTCTGTATTTTCTGTATCGGATGAGGAAAGCACCTTCTGTCCTGGCTACTTTTTACAGAGGCATATTTCAGAGTGTTTTAACAAACTGCATCACTGTTTGGTTTGGTGGCAGCAGTGCCTTAGATAGAAAGTCCATATAGAGAATGGTAAGGACAGCTGAGAAGATTATAGGAAACTCGCTTCTTGTTATTCAGGATACTGCTTATAAGCACTAGGTGCTTAGAGCTCAAAGTCTTGTTAGAAACACCACACACCCACTTTACGGTCTGTTTCTGTTGCTTCCCTCTGGGAGGAGGTTTCAAAGTATTTCTAGCAGGATTACCAGATTCTGTAATAGCTTGGTTCCTTATACCATCCATCTGGTAAATTCGCAAGATTCATTTTTCTCACCGTGTACATGTTTAAATTCAAACTAGACTATGTTGTTTCTCTGTGTTACATAATATATGCATAATTTTATATTTGTTTGTTTGTTTGTTTGTTTAGTCATGTTAATGTAGTGTTTATTGGAGGTGGTGACTCTTTTATTTTTATTTAATTTTAATTATTTTTATATTCATTTTAACCCATCCTGATTAGTGTACATTCATAGTGACAATAAAATTTATTCTAAATTTACAACTAATAGTTGTCACTGACAGGAAATTTCTCGTAATTCTCACTTGTATCTCTCTTTGATAAATTGAAATCCATGACTTCTTCTCTTGCCCTTGGGTGCTTTGGAAAATAGGCTATCCTCCTTTTCTCTGTAACAGCCCCTCAGATATTGGAAGACATGTCACCTCTAATCTTCTCTTTATTAGACTGGACATACTCAGTTCCTGCAACCATTCATCATATGTTTTAGCCTCTAGCCCTGTAATCATCTTAATTGCCCTTTTCTTCACTCTTTCCAGAGTTACTCAATATCTTTTTTTATATTGCGGTGACCAAAATTGTATGCAGTATTCCAAGTGTGATTAAAGCAAAATATAGTGATGCTAATACTCCATGCGAGCTTGATACCATTCCTCTATTGATGCAGCTAGGACTATACTGGCTTTTTTGGCAGCTACAGCACATTGCTAGCTCATACTTAAGTGGCTGTCCACTAGATTCCTACATCTCTCTGACATTGACTGCTGTTGAGCCAGATAATTTCTCACCACTGAATTGTATTTTGTTTGTGTTCAAGTCTATCCAGTTCTCCTGTACTTGATCCTATCTTCTAAAGTTTTAGCTTTCTTTCTAGTGGGGTATCATCTGTAAATTTGATGAGTTCCCTTTCTATTCCTTCATCTAAATCATTTATGAAGGTGTTGAAGAGTACTGGGCTCAAGGTAGAACCTTGGAGTACCCCACTGCAGGCTTCTGTCTTTTCCATTGAGGACTACACATTGAGTGTGGTTGGTCAGCCAGTTACAAATCTATCTGATAGTGATGCTATCTATCCCATATTTTTCTATCTTACCAAAAAGTAGGCTGTGATCTATTTTGTCAAAAGTCTTACTGAAGTCCAAGTGTACTATGTCTACAGTGTTTTTCTGGTCCACTAATTTAGTCATTTTGTCAAACAATGAAATAAAATTTATTTGGCATGATCTGTTTTTGGCAAACCATGTTAGCTTCTAGTAATAGCTTTGCTTGCTTCTAGGTGTTCAAAGATCCATTGCTTCATTATCTTTTCTAGGATCTTCCCAAGTATTGATGTCAAGCTGATTGGTCTGTTATTTCCTAGATAATTTTTTTCCTTTTTTGAATATGGGAACAACATCAGCTCTTTTCCAGTCCTTGATAATCTCCCAGAGCTCCAATATCTTTGAAAAATATGGTTCAGTGGTTCTAAGATCAGTCTGCTATAATCCGTCTGTTCTGGTGATTTGAATTTGTCTAAACCAGATAGATGTTGTCTTACCATTTTCTTGCCTATTTTGACTTGTATTCCTAGTCTGTCTATTAAGGTACTGTTTGGTAGGTTGGACTATTCTTTTCTTTTGTGAAAAGATAGATGCAAAAATGAATTAAGAAGTTCCGCTCTTTCCCTGCTGCCTGAAACTTCTTGTTCTTTTTATCTTACAGTTTATCAGAGAGTTCTTTATGCAACCATGCTGGTTCCTTATGGAATCTCTTGTTTTTCTTTTTCAGTTTTATTGTGCTAGAATGGGCTTTTACAATCTCATTTTTCAGGCTTTTCCAAGATTCTTGAATTGAGTTGTTTTTAAGATTTCATCCAGGGAATCTTTCCCAAACTCTATGTTTGTTGAAATCAGCTCTCTTACGTTCTAATAATTAGTTTGACTTTGTTCTATTATTTGTGTCTGCAATTCTAATATGACATGGTCATTCTCTCCCAAAGTTCCCAAAACTTCAACCCCTTCTATCATTTCAACTCTGTTAGCAAGAATTAGCTTGAATTAGTTAAGAGCTACCTAAAAATTAGCTAAGAAACCTATTTGGAATACTTGCCATAAGCAACATAAGCTTGACCTCCTCCACAAGCCCCATCTGGTCATTCCCAGGAGAAGGCTACTAGTCTGGTGAAATTCTTGTAACATAGGTGGTAAACAATCAAGTTACTGGCTTTCACTACTCATGAGTAGCTCTAGTTGCTTGTACCTGACAGGTGGCCAGGACCTTAATTGCACCCTGGAAGAAACTGAAAGCCAGTGCAGCTCATGCATCAAAGGAGTTACCATGAACAAATATAGGGGGCCCCTTTATTTGCACACTGCGACATTCTGAACTGTGGGTCTTCAAATGTAGCCCCATGTAGAGTTCATTGCAATAATCCAGACAAGAGATAACCAAGGCATGGCTGAATGTAAGCAAAGCATCCTGGTCTCAGAAAGGGCACATTTGGAACACCAGACAAATCTGTGCAAAGGCCTCTTTAGCCATGGCTGTTACCTCCTCCTCAAGTAGTCCCTGTGAGTCCAGAAGTGTCCCCAAGTTTCATATCAGCTCAGTCCAAAGAAATGCCACCCCAACCAGAATCAAAAATGAATAATTCTATAGCAATTCCAACTTGCCAGGGTTGAGTCAAAGCTCGTTCTTCCCCAGACCCTAATAGCCTCTAGGCTCTTGGCCAGCTCTGCCACTACATCATTTATCCAGCTGGGTGGAGATGTATAATTGAGTATCATCAGAATACTGGTCAGTACAGAAGGATACCATGGTCAATGATATAGAAAGCCACCGAAAGATCCAAGAGGGCTAGAAGGATTGCACTACATCTATCCTAAGCTCTCCAAAAGTCATTGAAAAGGGCAAACAACGCCATTTCAGTGCTGTGTCCCAGCCTGAACTCTGACTGAAAAGGGTTCAGATAATCCACTTTTATCCAGGACCCTTTGTAGCTATATGCCAACCACCCTCTACAAGATTCCTAAAAGAAAGAGGTTTGAAGAATGAACGAAAGTAGCCCTTTTGGGGCTGAGTGGGACTCCCAGGCAAGGGTAAGTTGGACTGCAATATTGGGGGTCCAAGGATGGTCCTTTGATAAGGGGGCATACCACCACCTCCTTTAGGGCAAGTGGTACTATCTCCTGCAGAGAGGTGGGTTCTAAATTTTTTTACTACTGGTTCTATGGGTGTGGCTTATTTTGTGGGTGTGGCTTGGTGGGGGTGTAATGTGACTGGGCGGGCGTGGCCAACTTTTTTTTTTACTTTTTTATTATTATAAAAGTTTTTATTGGTTAAAAATAAACAATAATATCACTTACAATATGTGGAATTTTCACTATCCTTTTACAAAGATAATATATATTTTCTTTTTTCCATATACAGCAGATCTTCCCTTATTAAAAATGTCAAATTTAACAACTGGATTTATACGAAAATATCAGTTCAGTATCCAGAGTAATATTAAAGTTTACAAAAATAAGAGATATCATAAAAGGCACAAAATAATAGATTCCTCCCACTTCGTCATTTCTTGGTTCTAGATCTCAAGGTTCTGGCCTTAGCACCCCCCTCCTCCCGGACCGCCACGGCCTCACCCACCCCCGTTCCTTGATCATCTGGTACCTCCCCTTCCTCGGTTCCTGTATCTTCACCCTCTAGGAGGGTCTTATGTTGCTCCAGATAGGCCTGGCATGTGGTTCATTTGCTTGAAATGAACCACATGCCATCTCCCAGGAAGCCTGAATTCAAAGAGACAAAGCAGCATGGTTTAAAGTAAAGAGGTTTATTGAAAAGGTATTACGTTTTCTCTCTGGAATTTTCTGTGGCCAGCAGTATATACCAATTATGCTCATAAAGAGTCAGTATGCCACAGTAATTAAGGTGTTGTGTAGATTAGGAACAACAAGATCCATGCTTAGCTATGAATGCTTATTGGGTGACTATGGGTCATGAACTTTGTTAGTCCTCATTAACAATGCAGTCCAGTATAAAGTCCCACTCAGCCCCAGTAGGGCTACAATGTTTATATATATAATTGCATCATTAATCAACCTTCTCCTAGATGCTGGGTACAAGCGGGAATCATAGGCTGGTTATTGTTGCTTGGTTACTATATTTATATTTCAGAAACAAAATGAGGACATTCTTCAGAACAAACTTTGGATTCTGGCCTGATTCTTGCTATGCAAAAGAGCATCAAAAGAGGCCTCATGGTAATGTGACAGGATGCAATTAATGTTGCTAGTTTCTGGGCTAGATCTGTTTAATTTGTACACATTCTATCTTGTATTTTAAATTTTATAGTATGCTTTATTTTAATTGTGATGCTTCAGATGTGCACAAAGAAAGAAAAGCAGCAAAAATATGGACAGGATGCAGTCAGTTAAAAAATAAAATTAGCCAAATCAATGAAATCATTTGTTTCAGTTAAAATTGGCTAGGACATTTTTGAATATTCCACTTGAAATTATACCATTCTCCACTCTCTGATCAGAAAAAAAACCCCTTCATATTATTTAATGTTCTTATCTTTCTCTTCCTGCTTGGCTCATTTTCCCCAGCTTTTCTTTTTATGTTCGTTTATTCCCGTTATTGAATTAAAAGGTAAAGATAAATGCTCCCCTCGCACATATGTGCTAGTCGTCCAGACTCTAGGGGGTGGCGCTCATCTCAGTTTCAAAGCCAAAGATATTGTAAACGTTGTCGGAAGACATCTCCGTGATCATGTGGCCGGCATGACTCAATGCCAAAGGCATACTTTCCCACCAAAGGTGGTCCCTATTTTTCTCCTTGCATTTTTTATGTGCTTTCGAACTGCTAGGTTGGCAGAAGCTGGAACACATAAAGGGGGCTCACCCCATTACGTGGCACTAGGGATTCGAACCGCTGAACTGCCAACCTTTTGATCGACAAGCTCAAAGTCTTAACCACTGAGCCATCAAATTACAATGCAGCTATTGATTCAAGGGGGAAAAAAACTAAACCAGTATAACATTTGGTACCCATTACTGATAGCTATTGCTTCCTTCCCTTATTAGTGCCATCTGATTTCCATCTAATTGGCTGGCAAAGCCCAACAGATTTTTTTACCTGCCTTCAATACTGTTGGAATAATTGAGGGGTGGTATTCAGAACACTTAAGGGGGACTTAAGAGTATCTCATACATAGACTAAGGAACAAAAAAGGTAATATCATGGGGATATAGCAGAGGAAGAATATAGGCAGGGCATATTTGGCCTATAGTTAAACCTAAATCTCTTGCCTCTGCTTTCCAGATGTTTTAATCTTTAGATCTTGTCAATATTAACTAAATAACCAACTTCTCCAGATGGCTGCTGTAGTGAGAGTTTTTCTTTCTCTTACCCATAATCTGTTGTATTTGCTGCAGGAGCAGGTTTTTTGATACAATGCTGTGTTTTCATATAAAACTAGACAACTCTCTGGGTGGATAAATTTGTAAATGGATCTTTTTAAGGGGTTTAAAGAAAAATGGGGGATGAACCTATTACATTTAAATGGAAAATGATCCCATCCAGTGGTGGGTTGCCCCTGGTTTGCACCGGTTCTATAGAACCAGTAGTAAAACCGTCGGGAGGCTCTGCTCACTGATCCCGACGTCATCAGAATGCTTCTGCGATGCGCAGAAGAGTGCACACATGCACAAGCAAAGCGAGTGCGCGTGTGTGGCCCCGTTGCTAACCGGTAGTAAAGGTAAGTAGAACCCACCCCGGATCCCATCTTTGAGAAGATAGAGGCTTTGGAGATTGTATTTATTGTATTGTATCAGTAATTGATAAGAGATGGCATTAAGAAACAAATGTGGATATTTGATCTAGGACCAATTAGGGTTAATTTTTTGAGATGATCTCAGATTGAAGCCATGGTAAATTTTCGACACATAGAGTATAACAATAGCTTGTTAACTGAAGGTTTTGGAATTTCAGTTTTGTTTTTCTTTCATTATTATTAATAATGTTTATTATTTTTATACTTTTATTTATTATTGTTGTTGTTTTTCCTGTTACCTATTTTGCCATTAATATAATATATAGATGACAGGCTAACAATTTGTAAACAGATCTTGTAGTTCAATAGTTTAAAATTCTTTTAATCTGTTTTGTAAGGAGTCGGAAATTAATATTGTCTATTATATTAATCACATTGAACTAGGGGGGATATTATGTATATATATATAGGTTAGTCTTTTTTTCTGAGACACTTTTTCTTTTTAATGCCTTGTTTGTTTTTTCTTTAAATTTTTTTTTGTATTTTGTATTTTAATTTTCCTTGAATAAACTAAATATCATTAAAGAAATAATAACTAAGTAAATAATGGCAAGAAATATGGATATTGTAAACCAAAATATTTGATGAGTGTGTTTTCTTTTTTTTATTGAAAAAGTTTTAAAGGTTTTACATACATTTTCTCCCCCCTCCCCAACCACCCCCCCGACTTCCCAGAGCAAATACAAAATATAAAATACAGCTTAAATCCCCTAAATTCAACTCCATCTCTCACTTATCATAATCATTAAACAAATAGATAAAAGGAAAGCAAGTCTTCTTTCTTCTTATTCCATCTAATTTAACAAAATTAGTATCCATTTATAATTACAGCAGTTAATAAAACAGTTAGATATTACCTAATGAAACCTATCATTACTCAATTTAACTAATACACACTTAACAGATTAATAGATCTATACAGTTTAACAAGATATTTTATAACTTCTTTCATTGAAAACAAAAAAAAAACCTCATTCAAAAACCCCAAATTTAAAATAAAATACTATATAAACTCTTCCGTCCTCCACTTTTAAACCATCAAGGTCCAATTATAGTTAAAACACTTAAAAAAAAACATTTTCTAACTAAAAAATAATAATCAAACCTCTTATTAATTTATCAGTACATATTAACAAATCAACTAAAAACATCATTTAATAGCTATATCAAACATTTAAATTCTTCATACTAGATTAAACCAGTTGTTAATCTTCTTATCTTCACATCTTCCAACAGCATGTAGAATGTCTTCATTTGCATCTATCCACCTAAATAAAAATTGCTTCTTTATATAAAAAAAAACCCCGAGTGACTTTGTAACTGTATTTCAAATAATATCCATCAAATCCAGCCAAAAATTAGATTAATAAATTCATCAGACGTGAAACCACCAGATCAACTGCAATTGCCCTAAGCCCTTAGTCCTTTTGCCTTATATTTATTACCTTCAAACAGAAAACTCCAATTTACTATATTCAATAAAACTTCTGCAATTGCAATTAAGTCCAAATTTATTACAGTCCTTAATAAAATATTCCAAATCATTCAGGTCAAGGCTTATTTCACAACCCAACACACCAGCATTGCAGTGATCTGTTTATTCTTCTCAAAATATTCCAATACAGCTGTAGGTTACCTCCTCATCATCGCTCATCGCTTAGTTAACTGGCATTAAGCTGTTGGATGTTTTCTTCCAAAAGTTCAAAATCTTTAAACTCTTAAACAATACTTTTTAAGGACCATCATCTCATCAAGCAGGGTTATTTTGCTTGTCTCCAGTCTTTCTTCTTCTCCTTTTTATGAACTCTTTTCTTAACTTTGATTCCTCTGCCTTTAACTCCAATATAATCTTGCATTTTTTGGGATTGCATATTATAAAATTTTTGCAGAAGTATAACTTCTTCTGAAAACAGCTCTTTAAGTGCAGGTTGGACTTTGTAACAAAAAATTTGTGTAGCCAAAGTCTCATCAGCTCCCAAAATTTCTTGCTCCTTATTCTGCAAAAGATCCATCTTTCTCTCCAAAAAAACTACTATAGGCTGTTGTTGTTGTTCTTTTCCTTCTCCCAGCTCTTCAATCAATCCCCCACTGCTAGATTGCAACTCAGTATTTCCATGTATTTCATTGTTTCCAGCTTGAGAAGCTTGAAATATAGTATCAATTTTTTCCAATAAAGCAGAGGTAATTGAGCTCCAAGCTTTCTCAAAATCAGACCATATATGAGGGTTAATTAACCCTTCTTTGCTTTCTTTACTTTCAAAAAGACCAGCCATCTTGCCCCCCTTCTTCCTTCCCTTCCAAAAGGACAGGGAAAAAAAAGAAGTATCAAAAAGAAAAAAAAGATCCTTTGCAATTTGTAATTTATATTACTGCTTCAATTATTATAATTACTTCCTTTCTTGGTTCATCCACTTTTCAAAAAAGAGTTTTACGTTTCAAACAGGGGCTTGTCAATAATTGCTTTTAACTTTCACTTCTTCACGCCCCATTGAAACTCAAACACCATCTTGCTTTCACTTTCTCTGCTTAAAGAAAATCTTTTAAAGAAGGTAAATCTTTGGAGTTAAAAAAAAAAGAAAATACTTGCTGTTTTATTCTTGCTGCTTATGCTCTGCCAGCTCGATTCAAAAAGTATTTATTTAAAGTTGGTTGCTGGGATGGTCACGACATTTAGCTCTGCAAGGCAGAGACATCCAGGGTCCAGAGTACTGACAGGCTTAGCGGGGAGCTCTCATCTTCAAGCGCCAGATTATGGGTAAAATCTGGCACTCTCAGGGAACTCTACCCCACCCGTCTACTCACTTTCCCCCCTCTTACCGGGAGGAAAGTTTCCAAACCGCAAGACAGCTGATAGTCGCTGTTCTTGCGGTTCTATGGAGCCCTGGGTTGGCACTTCAAAAAGAAGCGTCCGGCGATGTCGCAATCCCACCGGAAGTCCTTTTCTTTTGATGAAAGGTAAAGACTATTGGCATCAACAAATTCCATGAATGTAGAATAATTTAGGATACTCTAATTAGTTTTCAAGGCTAATGGAGAGATGAAATTAGGAATATATTGCAATGTGTTATTGACTAGGGCTTGGTTTTTATCTTCTTCTCTATTATGAATTTGCAGTAATTATAGTCTTCCTTCTATACTTTTCCTCTGCATATGATTGCCTTGTCAATGATAATTTTACTTAAGTATTGACCAGCTTTAGTTCATATATTCATATACTTATTTTTAAATAAATTATTTGCATTTATTGCCCTCAATTTATGTTATTCTGCACTTACATTGATCTGAATCTCCGTTATTGATCTGTAATAATGGACTAAATCTTTCACTTACGATTCTAAGCCTTTGCTCAGATTATCACATTGGATCAGAACAGAATATTCTTATTAAAAGAAACATCAATAAATATATATTCAATTTGTTTTATATATATATATATGTTTTTGTAGATTTTCACAGGTATAGGTATGCAAGTTTTGGTGTATTCGGGTCTTTTCCCTTGTAAGAGTATCTTGGTGATGTTTCAACAAGGTCCCACTCGTCATCTTCTGGCTGGTGTCTTCGGCTTCGTGCCTGTGCGAGGAAAGCATGATCAGAGCTGCCGTCTCTCTATAAATACTGGTAGGGAGGTGTGGGGTGCTGGCTTTGTTGCTGTGAGCAGGTTGGTTGCCTATGTTGTTACATCAACCAATCAAGATGTAACAACACAGGCAACCAATCTTCTCACAGCAACAAAGATGTTGCTAGTTTTGCGACGATACCTCCCGCCTACCGGAGATCTGGAAACTAGCCCTAATCAACAGAAGAGTCCCATCCACAAAGATTAACACCGGACCCAAGATAACACATGATACCACCACCAATCATCCTCACCAGATTCAAACACAAACCCAAACCTATCCCATAGACAAAATACAACCACCATCCAGAAGCCAGACCATAATGGCATCACCAGCTGCTGCACCCCCCTCTGATCAAAGCAAACTGATACACGCCATGAACACATGGCAAGACCTCACACTTGGAGCCAAACCAAAGCCTGGGATGTGGCATCACAGCCATCTGCTCAGGACATTACATCAAAAAACTCAGGATATCACAACACTAGAACTCAGGATGTTAACATACAGCCCATTACCCAGGTCGATAAAATACAAAAGACTAATGGGCACACATCAAGGACCTCACCCACACAGGATGTTACAAAACAGCTGACTAATCTGCAAACATCAACTCCATCAACCAATCAAGATGTTACAACACAGGCAACCAACCCGCTCACAGCAACAAAGCCAGTACCCCACACCTCCCCATCAGTATTTATAGAGAAACGGCAGCTCCAATCATGCTTTCCTCACACAAGCACGAAGCCAAAGACACCAGCCTGAAGATGACGAGTGGGACCATGTCGAAACATCACCAAAATACTCTCAATCTTACACAGGAAAAGACCCAAATACACCAAAACCTGCATATATATACATATATACATACACACACACACACACACAACACAGAGAGAGAGAGAGAGAGAGAGAGAGAGAGACAGACACACACACACACACACACACACACACGCACCGTGTTTTCCCCAAAATAAGACCCTGTCTTATATTTTTTCGAACCCTGAAATAAGTGCTTGGCCTTATTGCCATGCGCTCAAAAGCCCAATTGGGCTTATTATCAAGGGAGGTCTTATTGTGGGGAAAACAGGGTATATACACACAGACACACACACACACACACACACACACTGTTCATTGACTTGATTATAACTTTTTGTTGTATATTTATTATCATCTATATAATCTATATTATAATCTTCTCTCTTTTTCTTTCATTCTGAACTCATTTTGGTGGTAGTCATTTTATTTTCCCAAATAGCCTGATCAGATTATTTTTTTAAAAATAGCACTTTCTCTCACCTTCAACAAAGTATATCATTTTTCCTCAGAGAAGATATTATTTTTTGATGTTAAAAGCTGAAACATCCTTATTTACTATAATATTTCTTTTTAGTTTCTTTTTATCTCTGATCCAAGTAAACTGAATGCTTTTTTTGAAACTATTAAACCAATAAATAACACTGCTCCAAGTATTAATGACTTTTGTTTTCTTACATTTCATTTCATAATGTTATCTCTATTTGAGCACCACCCTTCTGTGTCATTACGTGCTAAATTAGGACTAAGGAGACAAAGATTCTGTCCCATTCTTTAGGCATAGAAATCACAAATCACTCAATCTTAGCCCCCTCCTCTCCCGAAAAACATCAGAACCAACTGAAATCAGAAGCAGGCATAGTCACAAAATACATTATGGCTTCATTATGTAAATAACAATACAAACAAGTAGAGCCTACAATCAAAGAGAAAGAAAAAGGCTCATTAATATTTCATAAACTTGTATCTTGCCCTTGCCCTTATTTACTCCATAAAATACATCTGTCCTTGAGCCTCCTAAGTCATAAACTAGTAATAAAAGTCATAAATAGGCACAAATGAGTCATGAAATACAAATGGGCATAAACCTAATACAGTATTGCATAAGTAATAACAGTATGTAAAAGAAATGGTTCTCCATCTTAAATCAAGGGGCAAAATACTTATTTTAGTGGGAGAAAATCAGGAAAAAATTATACTACTAAAAGTGCACAATTTTGCTGCTGAGGTTTGGCAGCATGATCTGGAGATGTTGGAAATAATAAAAATAAGACTAGGTCACTGTTCTCTGGGCAGAGGGGAGGCAAAAAAGCAAAATGGCAATTGCAACCACACAACTGATGTGATGCCCGTTTGTTTATGCACGGAAAAGGCTTCGGTCAGTGTCATCTAGTGCCACTATTTCAAGACCCACAAGAATCCTATATATAGGTTACTAATCTCTCTACTAAACTGGAAGGTGTTCCATGTTTTGGAGGCCTAGGAGTAGGTGCATGACATTGGGAAAGTCATTTGGAATCAGAATTATATTTGTAGAAATAGATTGTTTCTCAGTGCAGTTAATTAAACTACAGTATATTTAGAATGAGGATTATCCCTTCTGATTACGCCCTTATGAAATTATAATGATATAATTACAGTAGTTCATCCAGCACTTTCCATTGCTCAGCTGAGTTTGCTATCATCCCACACATTCAATGGACAAGGTACCTGATTAATAAGGTGACCAACTTTTTTACAATGAGGAGGACACAAATAAATTGAAGAAAAAAAATATCATAAATAAAAGAATCATTTTATTCATTGCAACAATAATACAAAATACACTATAATATGATAAATGCATAATAAAAAACATTTGTAACAATAACATTTTATATTGTAATTAGGCTTACATGCCTATTAATTATTATTTAAATGAGTACTTTGCCATTGAATGAATATTTTTTATCAATGTATGATCTTCTAACAATATATTGGAAATATCTGAACAAGAAATATCCTTCATATTGAATTTTACAGCAAGTACTGCAGCTAGAGTGACAATATTCAATCTCGATTTCTCACTTTTCCAAAAATCATTAGCAATTGAAAAAACCCTTTCAACTGCTGCATTAGTTCCAGGGCAATACAACATAAATTGAACAAGAATAAATAAATTTTCACATGGAATATGTTCATTTTTGAAATGGCTGTGTTATGGAAATTAAGACTCATAAGATTTCCGTGGGTGATCAGAGAGGTTTATTGCGCAAGATTCAGTGCAACACAAAAAGCAAAGACTGAACCCAGAGGGGTTCTGATGCAGTTACTCTTATACATAATTCTGACAGCCCATAGCAACAATTCCCCCCCTCTTTTGCTGCTATACCCTACAAGCTTACTAACATGTATCCCCTCTTAAGTGAGTCACAGGTGTTCTTGCAAACCTATCTAAGTTTCCTGCTGTTATATCTGTGGTTACCTCTACTTGGCTGGATGTGACATCTTGCTCATAATGGTGTTTCCTGAACTTTCCAGCTGAGGAGGGTTTTGTTAACTCTGCAGTTTCACTTAATACTAAAGAAAGGGGACCCTTCAGAGATCCTCTAGACTGACCCCAGTATTATATCACTTTTATATCTAATTTCATTATTCTATATTATTCCATTAGATTTTGGTCTTCCATATTATTTTCTCCCTTTTGGAAGTTTTTCCATGCAGAAACTTCCACTGTTTCCCATCTGTTTCATGATTTTCAGTAGGTAACCAGTCTATACTTCTTAATAAGCAAGCAAGCATATAATATTTTGCATAACATAATCATTTCAGGATAAGGATACATAATAAAGAGACAAAAAAATACATGTGAAATGACTTTCAGTCCTCAGTTTCTGAAGGCACTCCCGCCATTTCCCTGGGTACACATTGTACATATGTACCTGTATCAGAAACTTCATCTTCATCAAGGGCATTGGAGTCCATCTGACGGTCAAGAAGGCATTCCATCAAAACTAACTCTTTTTTAACTTGTATCTCCTTCACTGCTCTCTTAGCCTCTATTCAATCCCTTGAATAGAGGGATTGTTGTGGCTCCGACCCCCGAGCCCATCATATCGGAGGAAGAAGGCTCCGAACATGAAGGAGAGGAGCCGGCCAGGCCTCCCTCCCCTGGCCCCTCCTCTCTGACAATTCCTCAGGTGTCGACTGAAGGAGAGGAGATTGGCCAGGAGCCAGGTGTCTCCGATCGGTTGGAGAGTGATGAGGGAGATAAGTTGTGGCTGGACCCACATCAGCGTCGGCGTGCTAAACGATCACAGCAGAGGAGGAGGTGTGCCAGGGATTAAGCTGAATCACTGGACCACACCCCACAGGCTATATAAAGGAGGGGGGTGGCCGTTTAGATTCTGTGATGGACAAAGTTAATTCTTGCAAGCTCCTTTGGTGCAAAGCCTCAGTCTGCTGAAGGATTGTGAATTGGACTGTTTTTTCCCAGCCGGTGTGTATTGCATTTGTTATCTGGTGGAGGAACACCCCCCCTTCTTGTTATAGTAAAAAACTTGGCAGCTGGTTCCCGTAGAGCTGCCAAGCCTCTGATAACAGAACGTTTGTGTGTGCCAATTATTTAACCCTCAACTGTCTGTGTGGGTTTGTGCGTGTGGAGGACGGGGACAGAACAGGGATTGCACAAGGAATAAAAGCGAGACCCACTGTAGCACAGATTAACATGAATAGCATCTGCTTTATCCAGCCAGACCCAGGCAACCAAGAAAACCACATGTCCGTTGTTTGTACCCTCTGGCCTATCCTGGATGCCTGGTCCTGCAATTCCTTGGCAACCTCTCTCACCACACCTGATTTGTTCATGTAGAAACAACAGTCTTCTCCTAGGAATACACACAAACCCCCTTTTTCTGCTGTTAGTAGGTCTATGGCACATCGATTTTGTAAGACCATTGCTGCTAAAGAATCTATCTGATTTTGGACTTCTATTAGGGACCCAGCAATTTGGTTCAGGCTTTCTTGAAATTCCTCTGATAATTGTTGAAACTTTATTATGGAGTGTGTCATCCCACTTACACCTGTTCAAATTGCTATCCCCATTCCTAAGATTACTAATAGGGGGATCAAGATCGGTGCCCTTTTCTGAACATGTCCCATGAGGGGAACAGAGATAGTATGTTCCCCACCAACAACATTGTTAGAATACGAGGATCTAGCCCAATAATTACTCAGAGTCCTTAATATATATTTTATATTGTATATTTATTCATATCTAATCTCTTACAGGAGGAACAGCGAAGAACCTTGTGTGTTTCACTATATATACCAAGGAAACGTGGTTAGAGGTAAGAGGGAGTGTTAATGGTGATGACAAGATGGGAGTTAACTATATCAATATACGACAACAAATATTAGGCATTTATATATAGACATGACAAAAACCCCTCTAAATGCCTAAGATAGATGTATGTTTAACTTAGACCTTAGATATAAGTGCTGTTTGTTCGGTAAGGGTTTCGTAAGTATGTCAGCTATCTGTTCTTTTGTTTCACAATGAAACAAAAGAAATCCAATATTAGAGAGTTGCCTTACGTGTTTATGTTTAATATCTATGTGTCTAGATCTTTGACCCACTGCATCTGTTCTTGAGATCTTGATTGCCACTTTGTTGTCTTCATGGATGGTGATGGGATAACTGGGTTCAGTCCAAATGGTGGATAATAAGTTGTCGAACCATATGAGGTTATTTGAAGCTTTTGACAGGCACACAAATTCAGCCTCAGTTGTAGATGTGGCAACTAAATTTTGTTTGCCTGTGTACCAATGTACAGCACTGTCGTTAAGAAAAAGGATGTACCCAGATGTGCTTTTCCTACTCTTTACGTCTCCTGCCCAATCAGCATCAGCGTAGCAGGAGAGTATAGGTCTTGTTGAAGTATTTGGTTCTAGTCTTAGATATGTATTTGAGCTATGTTTTAAATATTTAAAAATTCTCTTTACTGCCTCCCAATGATAGATTGTGGGTTTACTTATGTACCTGGATAGTAGATTGACAGGTAACGCGATATCTGGTCTTGTCCAATTGGCTTTATATAATAAGGATCCTATCGTTGACCTATATAATTTGTTGTTAGTAAAAGGTTCATCCTCGTTATGCATGTTCTTTACAAAGTCAGGTTGCATGGGCGTGTCACAGTATTTGGCTTCACTCATGTTACATTTCTTTATCAGTTCTAATATTTTCTCTTCTTGAGAGAGTTGGAATCCCTTTTGTGTTTGTATGATGTGAACCCCTAAGTATTTGTTTATTTTTCCTAATGACTTTAGAGAGAAGTGCTTGTTTAATTTTTGGGCAAAGATGTCACACTTGTGTTTCTGCTTACCTCTATATAGTATAGGTATACTATATATAGTATATCGTCCACATAAACAAGGACATATTCTATAGAGTCCCTTTCCCTTCTAGTGAAAAAACACATATCTGCAGTGTGGCAGAGAAGCCCATTGATTTAAGTGTAGTGGATAAACATTCGTACTATTGCTTCCCAGATTGTTTCAATCCGTATAGGCTTTTATTCAAAAGCCATGTGTTACCTTCTATTGGATGTATTCCTGGGGGGGCTTTAACATAGATCTTTTTATCTAGTTTGGCATGCAAATACGCAGTCTGAATGTCGAATTGGTACACATCTAGTTTTAAAATTGAAACAATTACTAATGCACACTTTACGCTTTCTGCTCTGACAGTAGGCGAGTAAGTTTCCGTATAATCTTCTGGATATTTTTGGGCAAATCCCTGGGCTACTAATCTTGCTTTATGAAGTGTTTTATTGTCATCTACGGTTTTTATTTTGTATATCCATTTAGTTCCAATTGGGTATTTATCCTTAGGTACTTCTGATGGAGTGTATACACCTAGCTCTTTTAGACTATTTATTTCCTTCCCCATAGCTAGTTCCCACTTAGTTCTTTCTTCATGTGGTAACTTTACTACCTCGTCATATGAGTTGGGAGTGGATTTTTCTGCGTGTATGGACATGACGAAATCATTAAATTTGCTGGGTTTTTTATTTCTATTCGTCCTAATTGGTCTATCTAGTGGGGTGGTAGATTCATGTAGGTACCTTGCTTCTTTTTCAGAGAGTGTATCTAGTTTTAATGATGGGTGATTCTCTTTCCACTCTTTAATGCTAACCTCTTGATGTTTGGGTTTGATTATTTGGTATTCATCGCTTTCTTTCCTATCTAAACTTTGTTGGTTGTTTGATGTGTATTGGGTGTGAATTATTTCGTTCAAATGTATTCTTGACCAATTAGAGTGTTCATGGAAAATAGCTGACCTGGATATTATAAAATTATTTTGATTATCGATGAATTTGTACCCTTTGGTACTAGGTTTATATCCCATAAATCTGAGTCTCCTGGATACCTTATCTCCCTTTTTTCTTAGTTGTTTGGGTATATGGACGTCAGCCATGACCCCAAAAATGTGTAGATGAGGTATATTAGGTTTCTTTTTGTACATTAGTTCATAAGGGGTTGAATTTATTGCACTAGACCACAACCTGTTGAGTGTATAATTGGAATACAGGAGGGCCTCTGACCAGAAAGATTTCCCTAGTTCCGCATCTTCTAAGATGCACCTTATCATTGTCTGTAGCGATCCATTTTTCCGTTCCACAATACCGTTCCAAAAGGCCGAAAATGGAGAAGATGTGTAGTGTATTATTCCGTGTTCTCTAAGCCATTTGGAGAAATCCTTAGACAGGAATTCTGAGCCTGTCAGTCATTATTTGTTTTATTTTTGTATTATGTTGGACTTCTACTCTTTTGTAAAATTCTCTGAATTTACGGTAAACTTCACTTTTGTGTTTGATGGTATATACGAATCCATAGAGACTGTAGTCGTCTACGATAGTTAGGAAAAATCTTTTTTTATACTTTATGGAAGGCCTAAAGGGTCCCACTAAATCCATATGAACCAATTGGAAAATAGAATCAGTAGTGTGTACTGATTTCTTTGGCCTTGGTTTTGTTTTCAGTTTGGAACATTTACAAATTGAGCACTCAAGGTAATTTTCACAATTCTTTAATTTTAGACCGTCAGTGTATTCTTTCGTCTTTTGTACTGTGGGGAAGCTAATGTGTCCTAATTTCCTGTGCAGAAGATGTGCACAGTCATCATGCAGTAGTCCTGTGTTCCTAGTTGATTGTTTGTTTCTATATCATTATTATTTGTGGATGTTTGTTTTGGTACTGTAAGTGAATTGGCACTTAAATGGTTAATGCTGTTAGCATTGAGGTATGATAGACCATCGATAATGGTGACCTTTCCTATGCTCTTTCCGTTTCTGGTCATGTAAATTTGCCCTGCCTTGATTTTAATTTCTATGTCTATGTCCTGACTTAGTCATATGGTGGCTAATATGTTGTATGGGATTTCTGGCGTGAGTAGGACCCCTCTATTTCTCCAATTTCTGCTAAGATTATGTTTCCTTTCCCTGTCACTTTGACATTAGTTTGATTAGACACTTTGATCATGAAATTTTCTTTGGTAAATGATGATAGTAAATTGACATTGTATGTGGTGTGATTGGTTGCACCTAAATCAATTAGCCAAATATTTTCCCTTTTGAGATGTTCATTTGAGTATCCCTGTCTTGTGAGTCTGTAAAGCAAGCCTGAATGTCTCTCTCTGGTATTATCTCCCTGGTCTTTTCTATTGTTGGGGTTAGGAGAGTCCCTGCGCCTAAATCTGCACTCTGGTGAATGTCTGTATCTGTATTCTGGTTTATCCTTATGTTGGTTGTGTTCCTTGCTTTGAATAATTTTGGGACAGTCTCTTTGTAGTGACTTTTGGAGCCACATATGTAACATTCAGGTGGATAGCTATATCTGTCTGAGGGGCCTAATTTTCTATCTGTTTTGTGCTCTTTGCGGGACATGTAATGATCCTTCCTTAAATTGTCTTCAGCAATCAGTTTGTTTGTGAGACTTTCTATGGATAAATATTCCATGCTAAGGCTATCTAACTGTGATATGAAATTATCCCAGCTTTGGTCCAAAGAGTTAATAATTATGCTCTTCATACTTTCATCTGTTATGTTCTCCCCTCTTTGAATTAATTCTGCCCTAGTAGCATTTAGTGTGAGTAAATGCTCGCTCATAGATATTCCTGTTTTGAGTTTGGCTGAATGGAACTCCCTGGAGATTCTAGTGGTGGTTGCCCTACTTCTGCTGTAGAATAAATTAAACAATTTTTGTAATAATTCTGGTACAGTTAGGTGGTGACTTAAGCTAGGGTAAATACAAGGAGATATGCTGGCAATTAGTAAATAAAAATCCCTGTGGTGTAGAGAGTCTATCTCAAAGGACCAGAGTTTTTCTGGTGGGTTAGTAATCAGAAACAAAATGTTCTCTTTTAAGAAAATGACTTGCAGCTGTTGGTTCCACTCTAACAAGTCAGTTAAGAGGGCCTTAACTGGACTTCCGGTTGGCACCGCTGGTGTTGTGGACGGTCTTCGTGGACTGCCAGCCCCACGATTCGTAAAAGCCACTTTGACAGCACTAAATGGCTGTCTGGCGGCTTGAAAACCTCTCCATCAGGAGAAGATGGAGAGGAGAGCCGGTGGGTGTGGGTAGAGCTCCCCGTAAGCCCCTGGAACAACTCCAGGGGTTTGGAGGGTGAGAGCTCCCCGTTCAGCCCACTGAAGCTCCGGATCCGGGACGACTCTGTGTTAACAGAGCCAGACGTCGTGACCAACTCTGCAGGCAAAAGTGAGATTAATTGATTCCAAGAGCAGACAGAGCGGAAGCAGGAGAACAAGCAATTTGCAAGTATTAATGCTTAGCTCCGGGTTTACATTGTTTCTAATTGAGCTTCTTTGAATTGGAGGCTGGAAGATGGTGTGTTTGTTGTGGGTGTGAAAGTGAAAGTTAGAAACGAAAGTGCTTGTTGAGAGATCTGCACTCTGAGAGTGGATTAAAGCTGCTGGACTGAGTGTTTGGTGGAGGTGGAGGAAAGACTATTTTGCTTGACAAGTTATAAACTACTTTTGAAAACTGTCTAAGATTTTGTGGCTGTTAAAGGGAAAAAAAAGATTTTTTAGAATAAGATGGCTTCTAAGCAAGTTAAGCCAGGAGTTCCTAAAAGTGGAGGGGGCTTCCAATAGTGTCAGTAGTGACACAGAAAACACAACTTCCGGTGGATTTACAGAGCCAGGAGGCTTCTTTAAAAGAACTTAAAGAATTTATAAAAGAAGCCATGAATAATCAAACTGCAGTTATGAATGACCAAACAGTAATTATGGATGGGAAACTTAAAGAATTTGTGGAAGATATAAAAGCAATTAAAGATGTTGTTGAAGAAAAGCATAATGAAATAAGAGAAGATTTTATCTTAGCATTCTCAGGATTGGCAAAACACCTTGTTCAGTTGGAAGAGAGAATAGAAGAAGTTAATGAAGCCAATTTGAATTTGGAAAACAAAGTGGGAGAAATTATGACTAAAACAGAGAAGGTGGATGATGAACTGGTTATGTTACAATACAGGTCTATGGAATTTGCTCTGAGACTGAGAGGGTTAAAAGAAAATAACCATGAAAATTTAAAGGACATTTGTGCTGAAGCTATGGCAGAGATAATTAAAGAAAGATCAGAAGACGTAGCAATCCAAATTGACAAAATCTACAGGGTTAATTCTTGGGTGGCAGGACAAAGGCAGTTGCCAAGAGATGTGGTGATTTATTTTACAACCAGGAGGATCAGAAATGATATTTTACAAGCTTCTTACAAGAACAAAGTTCAAGTGGCTGGACAAGAATTAGTGGTTCTGAAAGAGATTCCTTCTAAAATGTTAAGAGACAGAAAGGACTTTGGATTCCTGGTAAATGAATTGAGAAATCGGCAAGTCCAGTACGGATGGGATGTTCCAACTGGTTTAATAGTGAATTATGGTGGAGAAAGATATTGTTTAAATACAGTCTGGAAGGCAAAAGATTTTTATGTCAATGTTTTAAAGGCTGGATACCCATCCCCACCAGGGGGGGACAGAAAGAAAAAGGAGATGTTACAACAAGAGAAAGATGAAAAGCAGATACAAACCTATGCTGAAGCTGCAGCTGGAGAAATCATCATGGAAGAAGATTTAGTGCAATTTGGGGGCCCACCCCCAACTGTTGAACCACTCAAGAAGACAGAAGAACCAAAAGAACAACGATTGACACGAGCAACCTACAAACACCAAGAACAACAACTAAAAGTGCAACAATCTCAAGTTTTATCTCAAGAAGTCCAAAAAACAGAAGCAGTGGGAGGGGTTAGGCTGAAGAGTAAGATGGAGGAGGATATTCAGTGGATGCTCTTGAAGCTTCGAGGGGCCAAAGATGGCAACTAAATTTCTATCTTGGAATGTTAATGGCTTAAATTCACCACAAAAAAGAAAGAAAATATTTCATTACTTGAAACAATTTAAGAATGATGTTATTTGTTTGCAAGAAAGATATATTAGACTATAAGATTAAAAATATTTGATAAACTCAAGATTAGGCACACACTTTGTGGCATCAACATCAGAGAAGAAAAATTGTTTGGTTATATATGCAAAGAAGGGATTACCAGCTAATTTAATAGAGGCAGACACTGAAGGTAGATATATTGCAATTGAATTATTAATACAAAATGGAAAAATGCTCTTAATTGGAATATATGCACCTAATCAATAACATGACAAATTCTATAAATTTTTACATACTAAAATAATACAATGGGATTATACATCTTTTATATTAATGGGTGATTGGAATGGAGTAATAGATACACAGAAAGACAAAAAAAGTTTGTCAAAGATTTCAACACGTGCGCAACTACCTAAATCTTTTTTTGATATAGTGTAAGACATGGAACTAAGAGACATTTGGAGAGTACGGAATGCTGAGGAAAGAGATTTTACTTTTTTTCCCGATAGACATCAATCCTTTTCTAGGATCGATTTTATACTAATTACAAATGATTTTCTTTCTAGGGTGAAGAAGATGAAGATATGTCCAAGAACTTTAACTGATCACAGTCCAGTTTGGGTGGAATTGGAACAGAAAAGGGGAGAAAGGAGGTCTTGGAGGCTAAATGAAAATTTATTTAGATATGAAGAAAATGTGAATGAGCTTAAAAAACTAATTAAAGAATTTTTTGTCATTAATATGTATAAGGGTACCTCTATGGAAATGGTATGGGATGCAAGTAAGGCCTATATGAGGGGAACTTTAATACACATGAATAATAAATATAGAATAAAACAACAAAATTAGCAGAAAGATGAGGAGGAGATAAAAAAGAAAGAACAATTACTCATAATTAATCCAGGAGATAAGAAAGTAAAAGAAACAATAAAGATATTACGAGAGCAATTTAATATGATTATGGCTGACCAAGTGGCAACTAGTTTACAATATGCTAAACACAATACATTTTGTAATGCTAATAAACCAGGTAGGTGGTTGGCCTATGTGTTGAGAAAAAAACAAAAATCACGAGTTATTGATAAGATAGAATTTAGAGGTAAGGAAGTTTATCAACAGAATATGATTAAAAAAGCTTTTTTAGAATTTTATACAAAGTTGTATGCTAGTGATTCAATCCAAGGTATAGATATAGATAGATATCTAAAGGAAGAAAATATTCCTGAATTAACGTTAGAACAGAGGGAGGGGCTGAACCAGCCAATAACCTCTGAGGAGATTATTGCAGCAATTAACCAGTTAAAAACAGGTAAAGCTCAGGGAACAGATGGATTAACAGCTGTCTATTACAAGAACTTACAGTCTTAGAGTCTTATTTTACAAAATTCAATCAGGTGGAGGAGTCCCACCCTCCTGGAGAACAGCTTTTGTTTCATTGATTCCAAAGGAAGATCAAAACTGTATTAAACCTGAAAATTTTAGGCTAATATCATTTTTGAACACTGATTATAAAGTCTTTGCCAAGATATTAGTGAATAGATTAATGCCAGTTATGCAACAAACAGTTCATAGTGACCAATCAGGGTTTATAAAAGGGAGACAAATGAAATAGACAAGTTAGACAAGTTGTAAATTTACTGGAATATTTGGGAAAAAAACAACCAAGTCCCTGCAGCATATTTTTGGATGCAGAGAAGGCATTTGATCGATTGAATTGGCAATTTCTGTTTAAGATAATAGAAAAAATGCATTTTGAAGAATATTTTATACAATCAATTAGAGCAATATATCAGGAACAAACAGCACAAATAATAGTTAATGGAGGTTTAACAGATGTTTTCAAAATTGAGAAAGGAACAAGGCAGGGTTGTCCCTTATCTCCATTGCTATTTATTTTAACTTTAGAAGTTTTGTTGAATAAGATACGTGACTCGGATAAAATAAAAGGAATTGTAATTAGACAACAAGATTACAGATTAAGAGCATTTGCAGATGACTTGGTTGTTACTTTATCTCAACCTATAGAATCGGCTTCACATTTGTTGGATATATTAGGTCAATATGGTAAGGTATCTGGATTTAAAGTAAACCAACATAAGACAAAGGTGATAACCAAAAATATGTCTGTATCCCAAAGAGAAGATTTAAGAAGAATAATGGGGTTTGAAATAGTTAATAAGGTTAAATATCTAGGAGTATATATTGCAGCCTCAAATACGAAATTATTTAAAAATAATTATGAAGTTCTTTGGCAAAAAGTACAGAAAGAAATTGAAAACTGGAAAAAGTTACAATTATCTTTATTGGGAAGGATAGCAGTAATAAAAATGAATGTGCTACCTAGGTTTTTATTTTTGTTCCAAATGATATCAGTGTTTAAGAAAGATGGAAATTTGAGGGAGTGGCAGAAAGGGGTTAATACTTTTATTTGGGATGGGAAAAAACCAAGAATAAAATTGAAAATAATACAGGATATACAGTACGTGAGAGAGGAGGTCTTAAAATGCCTAATTTAAGACTGTATTATGAAGCAGCTGTCTTATCACAAATTAGTGACTGGTTTAATTTAACTGAAGAGAGAATGCTAAATATAGAAGGTTATGATTTGTTATATGGATGCCATGCTTATCTGTTATATGAAAAAAAAGTGGATAAGGTGTTAAGGTCATATACTTAGAAATGCTCTGTTGAAGGTTTGGAAAAAGTATCAATATAAGTTAAATTATAAAATACCTATATGGGCAAATCTCAGACATGCAATAGAAAATATAAGTATAGAACAAAAACAGGAGGGGATTACCTATAAGGAGATCCTTTTTATGGAAAGGGGCAAATTGCAATCGAAATCTTTAAATGTATTGAAAGAAGAAGGGATAATTTATGCTTGGTTTCAGTATGGCCAGCTTCAAGCTAGATGGAGGGAAGATCAAAAAATTGGTGTTATGGGACTTCCGGTTGAGCCGCCGGCATCGCCAGACGCTTCTTTGCGAAGCGCCAGCCCCAGACTCCGTAGAACCGCAAGAACAGCGAAAATCGGCTGTCTTGCGGTTTGGAATCCTTCCCCCCAGGAAGAAGGGGGGAAGGAGAGCAGATGGGTGGGGTAGAACTCCCTGAGAGCACCAGATTTACCTAATAATCTGGTGCTCGAAGATGAGAGCTCCCCGTGAAGCCTGTCAAAAGCTCCGGACCTGGGATGCCTCTGACTGGGAAGTCTTTCCCTGTCAGAACTAGATGCCGCAGCCACCCCATCAAACAACTTTAAACAAATACCTCTTGAATCAAGTTGGCAGAGCACAAGTTGCACGAAGGAAACAGCAAGTATTTTTTTTCTCTCTTTTTCTAACTCCAGGGATTTACTTTCTTAAAAGATTTCTCCTAAGTGGAAAGTGAAAGCAAGATGGCGTTTGAGTTTCAACGGGGCGTGAAGAAGTGAAAGTTAAAAACAATTATTGATAAGCCCCTGCTTGAAACGTAAAACTCCTTTTTGAAAAGTGGGTGGAATAAGAAAGGATGTAATAATAATAACTCAAGCAGCAATATTAATTAAAAAGTCTTTTTTTTTCTTTTTTCTTCTTGAAATTCCTTTTTTTTTTTCTTTTTCCCCGTCCTTCTGGAGGGGAAGGAAGAAGGGGGGCAGGATGGCTGGGCTTTTTGAAAACAAAGAAAGGAAAGGAGGGTTATTTAACCCTCAATGGTCTGATTTTGAGGAAGCTTTGAGTTCAATTACCTTGCTTTATTGAAAAGAATTGATACTATATTTCAAGCTTCTCAAGCTGGAAACAATGAAATACATGGAAATACTGAGTTGCAATCTAGCAGTGGGGGATTGAATCAAGAGCTGGGAAAGGAAAAAAAACAACAAAAGACCATAGCAGATTTTACAGAAGAGAGAAAGATGAAGGCTGAGCAGGAGCAAGAAACTCTGCAAGCTGATGAGCTGTTTCCAGAAGAAGCCACATTTCTGCAAAAAGTTTATAATATCCAATCCCAAAAACCGCAAATTTCTGCTGGAGTTAAAAAAGGCAGAGGGATTAAAGTTAAGAAGAAAGTTTGTAAAAAGGAAAAGAAGAAAGCCTGGAGAAATGGAAAATAACCCTGCTTGACGAGATGATGGTCCTTAAAAAGCATTGTTTAAATGTTTAAAGACTTTGAACTTTTGGGGGGGAAGAAAGAAAAAAAAGTAGACAGCAATTTAATGCCAGTTAACCAAGTGATGAACGATGAGGAGGCAATCTATAGCTGTATTGGAATATTTTGAGAAGAATAAACAGATCACAGCAATGCTGGTGTGTTGGGCTGTGAAATATGCCCTGACTTGAAGGAATTGGAATATTTTATTAAGGACTGTGATAAATCTGGATTTAATTGTAAACGTAGAAGTTTCATTGAATATACTAAATCGGAGCTTTTTGTCTGATGGTAATAAATATAAGGCAAAAGGACTATGGATCTAGAGCAATTGCAGTTGATCTGGTGGTTTCCTTAATACGTTTGATGGATCTACTAATCTAGTTTTGACTGGATTTGATGGATATTATTACAAATATAATTATAAAGTCACTCGGGGTTTTTTTTTTTATAAAGAAGCAATTTACTATTTAGGTGGGTAGACGCAAATGATGAAGATATTCTATATGCTGTTGGAAGATGTGAAGACAAGAAGATTAGCAACTGGTTTAATCTAGTATGAAGAATTAAAATGTTTGATATAGTTATTAAATGATGTTTTATCTGTATTGATAAATTTATAAGAGGTTTGATTGTTATATTCCTTTTTTGACTAAAAATTTTATTATTATTGTTTTAAGTGTTTTAACTATAAATGGACCTTGATGGTTCAAAAATGGAGGACGGAAGATTTTATATAGTATTCTATTTTAAATTTGGGGTTGTTTTTTTTTTGACTGAGGGTTTTTTATTTTTCTTTGTTGTTGGGTTTTCTTTCTCTGTTTTAAATGAAAGAAGTTACAAAATATCTTGTTAGATTGTATAGACTTAATAATTTGCTAAGTATTAATTAGTTATACTGAGTAATGATAGGTGTGATTACGTAATATTTAATTGTTTTATTAACTGCTGTAACTATAAATGGAGACATGGAGATTAATTCTGTCGAATTAGATGGAATGAGAAGAAAAGAAGACTTGCTTTCCTTTTATTTACTTGTTTAATGATTAAGATTATGATAAGTGTGAAATGGAGTTTAACTTAGAGAATTTGAGCTGTATTTTATCATGTACTTGTATTTGCTCTGGGAAGTCCAGGGGGTGGTTGGGGAGGGGGGAGAAAATGTATGTAAAAATTTTATTAAAAAACTTTTTCAATAAAAAAAAATTGGTGTTATGCAAAATGAGGAAAATCTGGTAAAACAGATTAGAGATCAAAGTCAAATGCATATTAAAAGATTGTATAACGCATTATTGGAAATAGATTCGGAAACGGAATTGGTTAAGGATTGTATGATAAAATGGGCACAAAGCTTTCAGGAATCAGTGATGATAGAGACTTGGGAAAAGATCTGGGTTAGAAACGTTAAATTTACGCAAGCACAAAATTTAAGAGAAAATTTTTATAAAATGTTTTATAGATGGCATTTAGATCCTAAAAAATTATCATGTATGTACCCAAATTTGCAAGCTAAATGTTGGAGATGTGATTCTGATGATGCAACTTATTATCATATATGGTGGACTTGTAAGAAAATCAAAGCATTTTGGATAAAAATTTGGTGGTGACGCAGAATACCTTGAAAAAAAGATTGAAGTTTACTCCGCAATTGTTTTTATTGGGTATAACAACGGACTCTACATCATCAGAGACTAAATTGATCCTAAATTTAATATCGGCAGCTAGGCTGCTGGTTGCGCAATATTGGAAGAAGGACTCTTTGCCTACTATTGAAGAGTGGATAGTAGCAAACTTAGAGGAAATGGCGAAAATCTCAGCGTATTTGAAGGACCATTCACAAGAAAAATATTTATCGGAATGGAGAAGATGGATTGATTATATTCAAAATAAGTATCAGACAAGAAAATATCAAATAGCCTATGAATGAATGTTAAACTTTAGAT